>PVKV010037222.1:0-15012 GCA_004027835.1 Alouatta palliata
AAAAAAAAAAAAAAAAAAACAGTATTTCTGCATACCCTTCATTTATCCCTAATGCTAATGTTTAACATAATCATAGAATAGTTATTAAAGGCGAGAAACATACTGAATGAGTACTGTCAACTAATCTTCAGGGTGCATCTGAATTCTCCCTCTAGTACCCATTTTCTGTCCTCATTGCATGTGATTCTCATAGTTCCTCAGGCTCCTCCAGTTTGCGTAATTTCCTTATTCTTTCTTTTACTTTCATGACCTTGTTACTTTTTAAGAATTCTATTTAGTTTGTAAATATTTTGTAGACTACACCTCCATTTGGGTTTGCCTGATGTTTCCTCATAAGATCACCTTCCATCTAATCATCAGAAAACATCAGACAAACCCAAATGGAGGTCCAGTCTGTGAAATAGGATCATGTGGCAGGAATACCACAGAAGCAGTTATATACTTCTCAGTGCATTTTATCAGGTGGTACGTGATGTTGCCATGTCTTATCACTGGTGATGTTAATCTTTGTACAGTGGTGGCTGCCAAGTATTTTTCCCCTTTTAGTTGAAATGTATCTATGGGGAGACATTTAGAGATATGCAAATATCCTATTTGTTATCGTACTCTCAGCCATTAATCCTAGCACCCACGAGTAGATTTTTAGCTACAGCAGTTGTTAAGGTGGAAGTTGCCTAATAATTTCTTTCCATCATTCCTTCTGTATTTATTTGGAATGCTTCAGTAGAAAACAGCTGTTCATTCTACACCACTTATTCATTTAATTATTTATATTATGATGGACTCATGGCTGTTTAGTGTATTCTTTGGATAATGATCCAATGCTAACATTATTTATTTTGTTTTCAAGTTGTCTCAACATTGGCCAGTGAGAGCCCCTTCGGGTTGGCACCTGTTTCCTTTTGACGTGCCTTCATCATTTTTAGTACTTCCCTATTTTTGGCATCACAAACTGTTCCAGGCTTATTATGTGTCTTCCCTCACCCTCAGGCCTGAAATTAAACCTATTTCTGGGAGACCTGGTTCACTAACTGAAGAATGGTACTAGAAACCATGATCTCAGCACTTGGTGTGCTCATTAGCACTGGAATGTCATTGGCTGTATGATTTCTCTATGGACAGAGCTTGGAACTCCATGTTGGTGTACTAACACATGCATTAACATTTGTCTATACCTATATGACTATGCACCTACCTACTTACAAAAACTGTGAGTTCATACTGTTGTTTTGATTCCACTCTAACACCACCAAGTTCATTCTAGCTTTTCCTTCTTTGTAACTTCTAACAGTGAGAACATTGGCTTTTATTTTCCAAGTTATCTTCACTTTTTGTTTGTTCCTGGTGTGTGTGTGTGTGTGTGTGTGTGTGTGTGAGTATAGTAGACTGAGAATCGTGAAACCATATGCTTCTTGAGAAACAAATTTACTAATTAGAAGATAGTATTTGTGGGACAGTTTTTTCCTTCTTTAGCTTTCAACAATGAAAATAAAATTTTCCAAAGTTACTTAGGCTAGCTATGTTCTTCCCCACCTCCTTCTGTGTGCTTATATTATTAGATTACCTTTTATTAGATTTCCATTTCATTAAATTCCCTTTTGTCCTTGTTAGATATCTTATGCACAAATGAGCAGATAATGTGTATAATTTTTAATATCCCCTTCTCATTATATGAAGTGTAGCTTATACTACACATGTATATATGTACATTCTCTCTCCATCTTTTGCATTTTTCTTTTTACTTAACAATATAGCCTAATAGAATTTTGACTATAAAATATTCATTTCAGAAATGTAAAAGTAAAACATCAACATTAACAGAAACACTGTCTTTTTGAGGTTTTACTTTTTAAAACTTAACATTCTGAGGTCTCTCATATTGGTATTTTCCCAGTGTAGACTTATATCAAAGTCTATAAATATGAATTTTTGGTAGTTATTTAAATGTCTTTATAAATGCACATTCATGTTTCATTTCTAGTTGATTGCAGTGTTTGCTGAGCAAGGTCTATATCATGGAGGTGATGACACCAATACCAGCTCCATGCATACCCAGAGCCCAGAGAGATTTGGTAGTGAGTTTGGCACCAACAATGTCTCAGCCTCTCATTCTGATAAAGCAGCAAGTGAAATTGAGGTCACACCTTCAGTACTTCACGAAAGTAAGTAAAAGCTGTTTCTTCTCTGCATACTTCATCTTAATTTGAAGGCTACAAAATTTTGTGAAACATTCTTGCTTCTGTAAATGCAAGGAATTAATTTCTTGAGGAGATAATAGAATTCATTACCTGTTTTTATCTAGAAGTAAGTTTAGAACCTTGGCAAATGTGTTGCAAGAGAAGTAGGCACATTAAAATCACATTTTAAGGAATTAAGCTTACTTTAGTCAACTTTTCTTGGCAGGGCAGGGCCCATCAAGGCAGGGGATAGAGAAATATTTAAATGCTGTCATGGCCCAAGTCCCAACCAGTTTAAGTACATGTGCTGCTGAAGCGAGCACCTAAGTCTCAACCAATCTGAATGAATCATTCTTCCATGCCCAGCCAATACTGATATTATTCATAATAAGATCTTAATAAAGGAAAATTCAGTAAATAAAAAACAAATATAAAATAGCTAAACATAAATGTGTTTTCTAGTTGAGGGTCTAAACATACCAAGAGTAACTGTTTCGAGTCACTTTAGAACACTGCAGTTTGTACAACCGAAAGGAAATATATCCTAAGGTAACAAAGAATTGATAAACAAGGACCCCAAAACTGTTTGTTGTTAGTGTTGTTCATCTTTGATTCATAGGTGGATATTACGGGATGAAGGAGATGAGGAGCTATAATACTTTAATTTTGTCATTCCTTGTGTCATTGAGGACCTAGGATTCTTAGTAGAGAAGAAAGGAGATACAGATAAAGTTACAAAGTAATAAACCAAATACTTTATAGTCCTCAATTTGTATGGGACAAGTCATCATGAATTCATGATATGTTTTCATTTTCAAAAAAGAAAAAAAAGAGAGAACCCAAAAGAAAAAAAAGGAGGGAACCCAGAACTCCTGCTATCTGTTCAGAGAAAAAGCCAAGAATGAATGACCAACTTAGTAAGGCAGCATTTCTCATATCCAGGCTATGTTCCGGAAATAACAATTGTTATAAAAAGAGACCAGAGTTTCTTAGAGAAATGCCTGAATTTAGAGCTGGACATAAAATGTATGAGATGATTCTGGATCATCCTGACATAAAATAGAGAAACTGTGAAACATTATTAGGGTACATCAGAGGGTGCAGGATATGACACAATGCTCCTACTCCTACTGTCCAAAAGCAAGACACTTGGAACATCAATTAGTATAGTAACAACAATAAATGCATGGATTTTAATGTTGATAAATAAGTTTACAAGCAAGAAAAAAGCTGCCAATGATCCACTGTATTACTTGGAAAGCTGATAAAGGAAAAAACAAATAACTGATCTATTCTGCATATCCTGTGTGGGTGGTGTCACTGGATAACTAAATAGTAGATCAGGGGCAGTTACTTTTTATGTATTTCAGCTAATAAATGAAGATGTAATGATAGCATTAGAACATTACTATTTTGTAACTCCTAACGAAATAATAGATCTAAGGATTGATCACTATATGAAAGGACAATAAAAATTGGGGACTCCAGGTGGTGCGTGATGGCCCACGCCTGTAATCCAGCACTTTGGGAGGCCAAGGCTGGTGGATCACGAGTTCAGGAGTTCAAGACCAGCCTGGCCAAGATGGTGAAACCCCATCTCCACTAAAAATACAAAATTAGCCATGCCCCATGGCAGGCACCTGTTATCCCAGCTAGTCAGGAGGCTGAGGTAGGAGAAATGCTTCAATCTGGGCAGCAGAGGTTGCAGTGAGCCAAGATTGTGCCACTGCACTCCAGTCTGGGCAACTCCGTCTCATAAAAGAAAAAAAAAAATGGGAACTCCAATTTACTATGCCAAAAGAAAATAAAAGTAAGCTGAAAGCTGAGTCATGCAAGAAGCTGTCTTTCCTTGGCTTTGTAAGCAGTTACAGATAAAAGTTTAAACGTTTCCACACATAGCTACTCTGTTCAGCTTATCTAATGAAGTACTGATTTATTGAGCATAAGACAACATAATTGACTATTTCCCTACCTGCTCCTTTTCTCTTGCAACATGAGGATTACCACACACTTCCTATTTCCTCTCTAGTTCACTTTTTCTTTTTAAATATTGAAGCTCTCAAAATCACCTTTGGAGAAAATCACAGGCCACAGACTGTTTCTGTGATTCTGTGTTTATTTCTTCTAGGCATGTTCTTAACCTTGGCAAAATAAACTTTTACGTTGATTGAGACCTGGCTTGGATACTCTTTGGTTTACAATTGCTATGATCTTGATGTATCCTTCAAAAGGTATGTGTTGGAACTCTAATCCTTAACACAGCAGTGTTGGGAGCCACAGCCTAATGGAGGTGTTTAGGTCAAAAAGGAAAACTAATAAAGGAGAGACTAAATTATTTATCTATTCTGCATGTCCCATATGTAGGTGGTATCTACTACCCTGTAGTAGATGAGGGGGATGTTATTTTTTATATACATTAAAAAAAGTTACATCTTATATAAGTATAAAGAAGGCTTGAAGGACTGCATTTACTCTACTGTCATGTGAGCACATCATATCCATCCTCTTTCCCTTTCAGCATCTTCCATGTGAGGATGTAGTAAGAATGCCTTCTCCAGAGGCCTCTTGATTTTGGACTAACCAGCCTGCAGAGCTGTGAGAGAATACACTTCTGTTCTTTATAAATTACCGAGCTTCACATACTCTGTTATGGCAACAGAACATTCCCAACTGGAATTCTTCAGCACACCCAGCCCATCCCCTGACTAGTCCCCAAACCCGTCCAGTCTTACCTGCCTTCATATCAGAAGTCCACAGCTAACCCAGAGGGCTTCAGCCCTGCCCTGCCTGACTTTCTAGGAAACCCCCCTCTCCACTTATCCTGATCAGGACACTGTCTGAAGGTTCCTCCTCACCATTTTAGAAAGAGAAATTTGTCTGACAGAGAGGTTCTGGTTAGAAGGCCAGTTCCCACATCACAGGGTGATGGCAGTTTGGACTGGACCAAGATAAGACAGTGCTGTCGTGGGACTGGTCATCTGATAAAAGGGGCTCCAGAAAATATAATGATGGACCCCTTGGAAGGTTTCTGCTCTTCTGTCTGCAGGTTCCTGGTGGGAGGAGCTATTGGCCACTAGGGTGTCTTTGTGTGTGTATGTTAGTGTCAGAGTGGTGTGTGTTTCCTTGGCTTGATTTCTTTCAGCATGCAGCCCACTGTTTCACTGAATGTATCTCACTATTTCCTGAAACTCAATGCGTTCAGCTGACTTAAAGGTCCTGGGGCCTCGCTGTATCATATTTGCACAAGGCTAGTGTCTGTGCAGACTATACACTGGAGTTCAGTTGTAAGACCCTTTTGCTCCCTTTTCCTGACCCTGTAATAGAAAAGCCATTTCATTCAATGGAATAGCAACCCAGATCTATTGGATAGATGGTCTAATCTGCCATACATTGTAGCAGTAGCCAGTGATTTGGATTTTGTGGCATGGATGGAAATTTCCAGGTTCTCTAGGTGGTGGGTAGAGGCCTTACTTTTTAAGAAACTACCTTACTTCACGCCTGCCAATGAGGACAATGCTTGAGGACATTCCTGTCAATGTTAAGTAGAAGACATCAGTTTCTTGATGGAGAATTTCAGATAACGAAGACAGTTCCTATATATCAAGGTGTTGGTGCTTGGGCTGAGACAGGTCTAGATAGCACTGTCTGAAAAGGGGCTCAAGGGAGTAGCCGTGAAAGGCCCTGGGATGTTTTCTGCTCTCCTCTCTGCAAATGCCCTGGAGGAAGATCCTTTTAGTCACTATGGGGTGTGTGTATGTGTCCATCACTTGTTTTTGTTTTTCTGCGTGAAATCTGCAAACTTGCCAAAAGTACCTTGATGTTTTCTGAAAGCAGAGCTGATGAGCACACTCCAGGGCCTGAGGCCTCAATGTTGTGGTATTTGCTCAGGACTGGTGTGTACCTGCAGAGTGCATGATGGGGTTCAGGGCCAAGGAACACTAGTTTCTGTGCCCTGTTTCTGTGTTAAAAAAAAGGCATTTTATTTAACTGGATAACACGGCAAGTCTGGTGGAGAAAAGGTCTACTTTGCCATAAGGGGCAGCAGCCTGCAGTTCAGAACACTGTTGTGTGTCTGGAAATTTCCAGGGCCTCCAGTTGCTGATAGAGGACCAGAAGGTAGGGCACATTTATTTGCAGATTAGAGGTGGGGGTTCTGGTCACCCCCACACAATTTTGGCCATATGTGGACCCTTGAGTTTGCAGGGTTGAATGTCCTGACTGACACTGCGATAGGAGGGCATAAGAGACTGAGAGTGACACAATTGTAGGCTGTGGGGATCATGTTCACAGGAAGCCTCCCTGCTGCATGTGGCAAGAGAAAAGAGTAAAATGCTTGGGGCTGGGAAGAGACAACAAAAGCCTACAGAATCTGTTGTTCTCAGTTCATCTCCCATGCTAGCCCAATCATGGCCCAACATCCTCAGCTACCGATTGCAGGGGAGACACCGCGCATTTGTGTTCACGTGGCCTTGGATGTTGGCAGATTCAGATTGGTGTCCCAGTAACTGCACTTTCAATGGGCTCAGGACCAGGCTAAAGGGCCTCCAGGCTTCCTCCAGTTTCCTGGTGGAAGAAAACATTCTTAGGTGATGGGAAGATGATCGGCTCTTCCCTAATGGGATATACTTTCTCCTTGAATGATTTGGCAAGATATCTGGTGAGAGAAGTTGACTAAAACTTAAAAGAACATAGAAAAGATTGGTTGTACATGTTGGGTTTCTGAAGAAATGATGTCATTGAAGAAACAAAACTTTTATTGATTTTTGGAAATATTTAGGGTCAATTTGTTGAGTAAGTAATTTGAATGTATGGTGATACGTCTGACCACTTCTGGTATTTTTCTGTTTCAGCTGAGTGGTGTCACTGAGCCAACACAAAGTGGGGCTTATCCAGGGATGAGATTTTGCCAGAGAAAGGATGGGCAGCAAGTCAGGGAGCTTAAGGTAATTATGAGAAAGTGACTGTCTAAAATTGCTTAGGTAGAAGGAGACAGATTGGATTTTTGTGTTTGGTATTTGGGGAAAAAGGGTGTGGATGTGTACATGAGAGATGTTGTTTATTCTCTTAAAAGTGAAAATGAGGATGTTAATGGACTGTAGTCCTGGATAAGGTGGAAAACTCTTACAGTGCAAGTGTTGGGGCAAGTGCTCCGACAGGCTGGGATAGTGCAGTCAGCCCCTTCACCCGGACATCAGTAGAATGTTAGCAGTCCAGACTCAAACCTTGTAAAAAACAGGTGGAGAAAAGGAAGTCCCTCACAGCAACTGGCGGCATAATCAAGACAGAATGTTTCCAGAATAAATGGAGTTAACTGCTTTCAGCCCCAGGTGGTAGCTATTCTCTGCCTTGATAATATGTGTTAATAATTTATGATCCTGATGTCTTAAAATAGCATCACTCATCTCCAGTAGAATTAAGTCTACAGTGAAGTTGTCCCTTCATCCCCAAAGAGATAAACAGATATGAATGGACTAAAGTGATAACAACTACAGCTGCCTGGGATAGTGAGAGACGTGAAATGAACTGATAGGAAGTGAAAGGTGGCTGAGAAAATGAGAATGGACCCATCTGCAGAGGATCATGAAACCAGCAGAGACAAGGTCTTGTCTAAGATGTTTTCAGAAGCTTTGTCCATGAGAACTTTAAGGACGTCTCCAGACCTGGTGGCTGCTGCTATGATCTCTGCCCAGAAGGAGCATCTGACCAGCATCCAAAGGGCTTCTGGACCCACTGGACTCTTTTGGAGGTACACTGGTCTCCCATGCCATTGCTGTGGTTTTTTATTCTGGTTATTCCTGCCTGTGTGTAAAATGAATGCCTAATTGATAGTGTGACTACCTCTTGACAAATGGTAAATCTGAGTATATGTAATTGGGTGCCATGTCACTGTGAAACCTCACAGCTTCGGTCAGCATCAGCACAGCTAGGCACCTTGCACCTAATGCACGTATCAGTGGGCATAGTCTACAGGCACCTAATGACTCAGGTACTTTAACAGTCACTAGTGAGTGTATCTCCAAGGAATAGTCCAACAACACATGGCTGGCCTGACTGACAGTAACTGTATGTCAAATCCAGGGTCATACTGAGTGGACATCTGCCAACCAGAGGTCATTCCCCCTGCCTGCCATTGAGCAGTTCAAAAGTGACTGGTGTAAGCAGACATGAGTGCACTTTCTCAAGTAACTACTTGCCTTTTCTGAGGACATCATACTTAGGATCTAGGTCATTGTGCCTTATTAGAGTCCCACACATTTCACTTGCAATTTATATTTGGAAATTACAGTAAGTTACTATGTTGCTGGCCATTCACAAAACATTTTTTAAAATTGCAATTTCAGAACCCATATTAACATCCAGTGACTCACAGAAAGCAATAGAGAAATGTACTAGGGAAAACATTCTGGCAGTGACCAGTTTGATGCTGGCCTGATTACCCTACCTCAGGTATTGGTCACATTAACTCACAGAGTTAAGAAAAATAAAAAGTACCAGCCTTGTTACTCAAGACATTAGGAACTATCAATGTAGATAGATAAAAGATTTTAGCTAACAGAATATTCCTGTGTCATCCTGAAGAATACGTTCTTCTTCCAGGGAACCCAGGAGAGGTTTTAATGACCCCTGGAAAGCCCAAACAGCAATAACAGTGAAAGTTGCATAGGTGCATGAGTGCAGAAATATAATCTCTACTGAAAATTAGTTTTGTACTAGGCAAGAATTACAGGATATACATAGAACTCTTGCTCATGAAATAAAATTAGATATACAAATTAATGGTTTGATTTAGTATGTATGTTATTTTTGAAAACATAGGTAGGGATGTCACAAATGGTCTTAGCCTACAGAGATTATATTCAACTTTGACCAGAGAGTTCCATTTTAATGTGACACTGAGAGTAAAAAATTATCTTTTTCTCCTTACCTATTTCTCTTCCCATGTTCTCTGCCAGGAGAAGGATACAACTGTGCACTCAGTCTTCCCCAGCAGAGCCGGAGCAGCCCTGTTTTTCCCTCTACTTCCCCACTTTCACATCTTATGACCAAGTACTTCCTATTCTGTCTCCCAAATAATCACAGCTTTTTTGCCCCCACTTTTGCCACTGCCACTGCCTTTAGCATTACTTTTCCTTTAAATAGTCTCTTAATTGGTCTTGTTGCTTCCTTCAGTCCTTCCTTATTATACAAACCACTACACACACACACATCTGAAAGAGACTCCTCACCTTTGTATGGTTCAATGACTCAAATTTTCAGAATAAAATTAAAACCACCCCAGCATCAAATTTGGGGTCAAATAGAGATGGGTTTATATCTCAGGTTCATACACTGTCCAGCAGTTTGATCTCAGAAAATGGGAACTCCTTAAGCCTTTGTGTATCTGCCTACACTCATTGAGATTTGGGACTCTTCCACACATATGGTGTCTGGCATGTAGAAGGGACTTCATCAATGTTGAATGAAAGGGAGGCATTTTAAAAGCCACATCAAAAAAAAGTTTTTTAAAAAAAAATATGGCAATCTATAATGTCACTTCCCCTCCAAGCTTGACTTCTACCTGTACTTTCTGTTATGGTTTGGTCATGTCCCCACCCAAATATCATCTTGAATTATAATCCCTTTAATCCCCACATGTTGAGGGAGGGACTCAGTGGCAGGTAATTGGATCATGGGGGCAGTTTCCCTCATGCTGTTCTTGTGATAGTTCTCCTGAGATCTGATGGTTTTATATGTATTTGACAGTTGCTCCTTTACACACTCACACTTTCTGGCCTGCTGCCATGTAAGAAGTAACTGCTTCCCCTTCTGCTATGGTTGTAAATTTCCTGAGACTCCACAGTCATGTGGAATATGAGTCAATTAAACTTCTTTCCTTTGTAAATTACCCAACCTCAAGTATTTCTTTATAGCACTGTAACCATGAAACAATACGCTTTCTGATAATCACACTTGAGGAATTGGGGAATTCATACTACCTGGGATTAAATAATGGCCCCAGCCTGAGAGTCATGTGACCTTGGGGAGATAACTTACCTTCTCCATCTCAATGTCTTCTCTAAAATCTGTGAGATTGTTTCTGAGGGCTAAATGAGCATAGCCCATTTGGAACACTGTCAGGTACATACTGCTTGCCAGATGTTGGGTATTCATCTTTATTGAGTTAGGACTGTGGCACCCCACTTTACAGCTCTTGATTTTGTATAACAAAATCATGCTTAGGTCTTTGTTAGTAAAAGAAAATCTGAAAGTCCCTGCTGTGGAAGGAAGAAACAGGGAAAAAAGGGAGTTGGTAAGTTTCAGCATTTCAGAGCTTGGAGGGACAAGTTAGGTTTCTATTTTATGGAGAAGGAGGTGGAGGCAGGATAGGTCCCAAGGTGTCTTTCAAGACACATAGCCATAACTGTTTAGTGAGAGTAGAGTTAGGGCCCCAGGGATTGCTGTAGTCAAGTTGCAGGCAAAAACTACCATTTGGCCGGGCATGGTGGCTCACGCCTGTAATCCAAGCACTTTGGAGGCCAAGGCGGGCAGATCACCTGAGGTTGGGAGTTCAAGACCAGCCTGACCAACATGGTGAAACCTCATCTTAAAAAAAAACAAACAAACAACAAAAAAACTACTACTCATTGGAAGACAGAAGAGGAGTATTTCATTACAAAAGCAGTGAACAATTCAGTTGTATCTACATTTAGCAAATAAAAGTTGTGCAACTTGGTTGCTAATGGGACCCACTCTACTAACTGAGATTTTGTATAGAACTCATAGGGTAAGATGGCTTCCAGTAACAAACCACTCTGTGCTTTTCTTAGGACTAAAAAGCTCAGGAAGCTGGTGATGAGTGAAAACCTTAGTCCCACTGGCACTGCATGAGGGGCCAGGAGAGCAGCAGCATCATAAACCATAGGGTCGGGCAGCCCAGACAGCGGCAGTTTGAGCTGTGGGCAGGGGCAACTCAAATCCCCAGGGTGGGGCAGTGTGAGGTATTGGGTGGGGCTCTGTGAGTCACATCCTTGGGCTCCCACCTGGGCCAGTGGACTTCAGTCTGTAGGTGACTGCAGAAGGAGGAGCTCCTCTGTTTGTACTCTCTTCAGGCAGTAGTTGTGTCTCTCAGTGCTCATTGGGTTAATTACCTATTAAATAAGTCAGCTGTTCTTCACCCTCCCAAACAAGTCAACTCAGGGGAGGCGGCAGGGTGTGGGCCTTGGCCCAAGCCCCGGCTGGGTCTGGGCTGTGGGGTGGGCAGGCTAGCAGTGGCAATACCATCTCTGCAAGTGCAGCATAACCTCGGCCTTGGGCGGTGGGAGTGCGTGACCAATACTGTGAACAGAGGCACAGATGGCGGCAGACAGTCCAATGGGGAGCATACTGACCTGTTGTGTGTGCGCCAAGGTCAGCCCCGAGTTGGAACAGCATGAGGGGTCAGGGTGTCCCTCTCAATCTGAGGTCTGTGAGGCAGCAGCTGAGGACACGATAGTAGCAGCTCCCACGGCTGCTGCTGAAGAGCCTGCCGAGTTGACTGTCGAAGCTGGTGAGGGCCTTCATATGCACCACATCCGTGACCGGGAGATGCCTGAAGGTAAGGAAGTGATGGTGCCATCTGCCCTGGCCACACCTCTGGCTGCTGCTATCCCCAAGGTCCCATGGGGGGCATCCCCCACCTCAGGCTCCTTTTTGTCTGTAGTTAGCTTTTCCAGGACTGGCCAGGAACAAAGGCTGGCTCTGCCTTGCATTCCCTTTCCCACTGCTTAGTCTTTCTCCACAGAGTCCAGTTTCTTTTCTCCTCCCCTCCCAAACACCTCCCAAACACTTGCTCACTCATCTCATTCTCCCAGGCTGTCATGGGACCTTTTATTTATGGCTCTTCTGGTCTGTAGCTCTATTTATTATTCTGTGGCACTATGTTGAGGCTTCTTTGGAATATTCTTTTCCCTTTTTCAGTAAAAACTCAAATACTCCAACTTTCCAGTACCCATCCCATTCTTTCTTTGTACCTATCCAGATTGTACCTAAGTGAAGAAACCAGGTAAGTGCCTAATTATTTCCTTTGTTAAAGTAGCTAAATCTCAGGACAATTATATTGAAATATTTGGGGATTTCTTATTTAAAATCAGAATGAAGGTTGCCATGGGAGAGATGATAGGGTATTCTGAATGGATTGCTTTAAGTCACCTTGATAGGTGCTTAGTTTCTTCTAACTAATTTGAACACAAAAGGAAAGAGAATGGAATATGCTTAAAATAATTGTGAAAGGTATGAAATGTTATGGCCAGGGCTGCAGAAAAATTGATATTTTTTCCCCTCAAAGGACTTTACCCATGAAGCTCTTACTACTTCAAAATTCTTACTTTAACACAAAATGTGTCTCTAGATTTATTCTGGTGACTTAACAGACTTTATTTACCTTCTTCTAAAAGAGAAGTAGGGGATGGTTTGTGGTCAAAACTTTCAAAAGGCATGAAATGTAAATGTAGACTTTTAATGTGTAAGATAAAGATTGAAGGTTAAAATGCCTGACATCACCTGTGGAAGAGTGTTTGTTGCCATGGCTTCCCCTTTGTCCTTCCCTCTCCTGACAATAGCATCTTGTTCAAAGATAAGAAACTAAAACTTAAGAAGCTGGAAGCCATCATCCTCAGCAAACTAACACAGGAACAAGAACCAAACACCGCATGTTCTCACTCACAAGTAGGAGTTGAACAGTGAAATCACATGGACACAGGGAGGGGAACATCACACACTGGAGCTCTTCAGGGGGTGGGGGGTAAGGGGACAGAGAGCATTAGGAGAAATATCTAACGCATGTGGGATTTAAAACTTCTATGATGTGTTTATAAGTACAGCAAACCACCATGGTACACATATAGGTATGTAACAAACCTGCACGTTCTGCACATGTATCTCAGAACTTAAAGTTAAAAAAGAAAAAAAAAAAACTTTATTTGGGCTCTTAGTTTTTTTAAGAGGTAGAATAATTAAGACTCATGATGAGTGTGCCTTTGTAACTTGGAGTACTATACTAACTTTTCAAGATGTTTAAGAATTTAGAATAAACAAATATGTGAGTTGATTATATTTTTATACACAAAACATATAAGTACTTATGTAAACTTATACTCTGGTTGCTGGTGTAAGGAAAGCCTATGAGTGATTTTACACACCAGTTTATAGATTGGTAGTGTTGGATGAGAGCCCCAAAAAGGCTCTTTATTGTCATTCTTTAGGATTACAACACAGTTTGTGTATGTCTCATTTGTCCCTTTCCAATCCAAAGGCCTGTGTATGTTCTCCCTATATATTGCTAATGAAGAACTGAAGACGTACAGATCTCACATGACTGTGGAAGATAGCTACTCAATGGAACTAAGGTTCTGTGTCCCCAGAATGACATGGAAGTGACAGATATGCTAAATTTACTTTTAAACAATTTTTGAACTTCAGAATAAATAATATATTTTTGCCTATAAAATAGACCTGTCTTTTAAAATGTACTGCCATCTTGTTTTATTCTATGCGGTTGATTTTACACAACTCAAAGGCAACATTTACCTCTTGATTTATTTATTTATTTAGGAGGGTCTCACTATGTTACTCATGCTGGCCTCAAATTCCTGACATAGTCTTAAAGGATTTTCCCATCTCAGCCTTCTGAGCAGCTGGGACTACAGACATGTGCCATCTTGCCTGGCTCCATCATATGTCTATACATTCATTTCAGTGGATAAGAATAAAAGTAGAGGTAGCGAAATGGCCTAAATACGGCAGTCAAAGAAACCAGTTGATAAACTGTTGTAAGTGATCACATCTTTTTTCTTTTCTCCCTCTATAGATATGGCTTTGACACCCAACCCTTCTGATAATCTAGAGACAAGCACAATATTCCTGAGAAAATCTCAAAAAGATGGTGAGACACCATTGTTTTTTTTGTTTCTTTTTTACCCTTTTGTATATAAAGTTTCTTTCATTTGTATATAATAGAAACAAAAAGAAAAAGAGTGGAAACTCTTCTTGTTTGATCAAATGTATTATAGAAAGTATTTAGAAAAACATATTGGTTTAAATTTTTCAATTTTTCACATATTCACTTGTCTTATTTTAACATGTGATATACTTTCCTTTAATTGTTATTGTGTTAGTGAAAACATGTAAACTTTTTATTTGTGCAGTTTGCCTCTTTTAATCAACACAATTTGTCATATGATGGAGGAGTTGTAGATTTATTTTTATTTATAATTCTTTGTCCCTTTTCCCTTGCTCTAGAGAGTACATTTTAAAGTTGAATGATAGAACTTAGACTTTACCTTGGTTTCCATTTAAACAAGTGAAAAAAAAAATAGTTGTCCATCAACAAGGATTGAATCTGTGATTTGGGCCTCCTCTTCCACACTCCTCTGACCACCTGCATTTATCACATTAAAGTTTATGATAATCAAAACTTGTCTTAACCTTTTAATTTGGTGTAATGTAAATTTAAACATGCCCTACTCTTGCTTATTTTCCTCAGTGTTATGTTAAATCCTTGTTTGTTTGCTAAAAAACCATACACAGCCAGGTTTTCCTGTTGATTTAAGCAGCCAGAATACAAGCGAGGATCTATAATCATATGTGAAGTCATGCAGCACAGTGAAATATGGGAGTTTGTAACCTTTGTTTTTTGTAATTTGAGTAGACTTTGCCTGTCTTGAGTCAGTTATTTCTGGCTAGAATTTGTGTTCATTTATGCATTACTATAAAGAGATACCTAAGGCTGGGTCTTTTATAACAGAAAGAGGTTTAATTGGCTCATAGATCTTCAGGCTGTACAGACATGGCTTCAGCATTTGCTTCTGGTGAGGGCTTC
>PVKV010037223.1:0-15007 GCA_004027835.1 Alouatta palliata
CCCTTGACATATCCATGGGAAGGGGCTTTAGACCGCTCTCACCTTTGTCTTCACCACTCACTCAACGTGCTGTGTTCTTAAGGTTAGGTATAAAAATTTACCACTGGTAGGTTTGCAAGGAGGTACTGAGCCTACTGTCTCTTCTCTCCAAATCTCCATTTCAGATAAAGTGCCTTCTGTGTTATTCTCTTTGCCTGCGGAGCACTACAGAAGCCTGCAGTTGCTCAGTGTTGACTGAGACTGGGTGGGTAAGTTTGTTTGATTGAGTGGAGTGTCACCCAACCCAGTTACTTCATATTCAACTTATGGCCTCAAAATTGGCTTATGCATCAAAACAAAACAAATTAGATAAAACAGGTAAAAAATAAAACAATAACTTAAATTTTTATCTCTCAATTCCAAACTTAATCAAAAAAGGTAATTTTATTTTAGTGTCAAGTACCATAGTCAAACCCCTACAGAAAAGGTGTCTGAATTTTGAAAAAAAGAACAATGTCTCTAATTACTTTTGTTACTCTATGTTTATACTTATACTTATTTAGAAATGTAATTCTTTTATACTTTACTCACACAAATATGTCAAAAATATTGCTCTTCTATTTCTAGGGGAAAATGTTTTAAATACATTGCTTTAACTGGAGATCAAAGTACAGATAGGAGGAGAGAGGGCAGAATTTGCCTTCTAAGCACTTTGGAAATTGGGAGGCAGGGTTAAGAAATACGTGGGACTGACAGGTAGCTAATTAATTTAGGTCATTATAAAATGAACTCAGAATCTCTGAACTAGAAGAAATTGGATTCAACATGAAAACCAAGGAAGAACCAAGCAAGTTTATGGGAGCAGGTCGGGCCTGCCGACAAGCACAGGGGAGACAGATGGCACAGGCTACAGTCTGACTCGGAGAACTCTAAAGAGTGGGAACATCTTTTATGGCCCATCCTCTTCAAAATCATTTGAGCTTCTGGCCAGTAAGGGAAAGCACTGGAAAGCACATGAAATACCCATGTTTACAAGAAATTCTGTCTAATAAATCAAAAGGAGGTAATGGATTCCGAAGTGGTGTCCCGGTGTCACCCAGGAACGGAGGGAGGTTCAAGAAATACGCATGTTAATGAAATACCACCCTGGTGCAATCTGAGCAGTTGCCCATCTATTTTTTTTTCTTTTGTGCTCATTTTACGTTGTATTCTTTTGAGCAGAATTTGTTAACATTGCAAATTTACATGTTTGAAATAAATATAAAAGAATTCAAAAGAGTACATGATCAATCAAGTATAATTTTTAGATACCCAGTTAAAGTAGTATCAGAATGACTATAGAAATTCATTTCCTAAATAGTCTTATAATAAAAAATTAGACCTCAATCTTACCTTTCATCTAGTGACAAACTTAAATTCTAAAATACATCTATAAGAAATGACCTAAAAATTATTTTCATAATAAAATAAAATGACACCAATTTAATGAATAGTTTTACTTTATAGAGCAAACAAAACTTTACTGTTCACAAATATAATGCTTGAAGTATTATTCAAGTTCAGCCTAAGATAGTAAGCCCCGAAATCAGAAAATTTTATAGTATTTGGCATGCAATCTTTTTAAGTAAAAAAACAGATTTCAAAGAGTAATGTGCACACTAAAAGGAGCTAGAAGTTTACATATTAATGTATTAATGGTTACTTCCATTGTTGAATGTAAATATAGATATTTTAATGTGATACTTTTATTTCTTGGTAAAAAATTTTTTTATTTAAAAAAATTCAAATTATGGAGGGAGATGTGAGAAATCCTTTCTATGACAAAGGTGGAACCATTTCTAAATTACTGAGACATACTTGTCTGTTTCTTTGTTAAATGGCCTAATTGACACAGTGGATACATTGTCATAACAGTTTCTTTCTGTCCTGACAAAATTTATGCTGTCATTGCTTCCATTATAGAATTTAAATTTTTTATTTACTTAGCCACAACTACTAATTTTCATTTATCTCACTATGTATCGTATTAATTTCTTCTCAAAAGACTAATCAGAATTTGTATCTCCATGTTGTTAATAGCTGTAAGAATCCCATAACAATGTTCATGTTTCCAATCACCTGTGAAATTCATAAAATAGTTAATTATTCCCAGCTGTTAAAAACAATAACCCCATAAAATTTTACAGGTAATAGCATCAAAATATTTGACTTTTATTACTGATAAACCACTTTATTTCTGAACATTTTACCATACCGTGGTAGAAATATAATTTAGACGACTTCTAATTTGAGCTCTCCTTTTTAAATACTTACATATTCTTCCTTCAAAAAGCACATGATAGGGCATGGATACGGCTATATTTTGAGTTATTTTTAATCTAGTATTGGTGAAATTTAATTTGCTAAAAACTCAACTTTTGCTACAATATAATCCTAATAAAGTATGTTTCAATAATTTAGAAGTGGCTCCAATAAACTTCAAACTTGCTATGATTTCATCTCCAAAGACTAGTGGTGACCTTAATATTAACAAGGAATATGAATCCTTTTAATGTTCAGTAAATTGACTTTTCAGAAAAACGTTAACAAAATAAAATTCAAGTAATAAAGAAAAAAGTTTTACACTCTCTGGCTCTTAATACATATCCTCAATAGTAAATTAAAAAGAAGAAATCCTAGATAGGATAAAACTTCTGGTTTGTATCAGAGACACAATTTATCACAATAGAAGATAAGTTTCCAGGAGTACTTCAGAATGAATGACAGTTTTTATACTGTTGCATTTTTTTAAAAACTGAAATTCTTTCAAATACCTGTTTCGTAAACAAGGTAGATTCACATGCTGAAGATGTTTTATCACTTTTGTGTACAAAGCAGAATTGAAGCAGGCAGCATGAAATTAAGGTCAGAGCTGGATCTGAAACCAACACATGGTAATAACTGAACAGCATATATAGGATTTTTTTTCTGCCTTTCAGGACAGAAAATCTTATTCTCATATGCCTCATTTTTCATTCTTTTGAAAGGATTAAAGCTTTCATCGCATATAAAATGATGTACGATGTAAGTTAATTTTAGTGTAGCATTATTTCAAATAAGCCCCCATTTAAAGTTAAAGTAGATGTAGGAAATCTGTTGCTACTGCACAGTATTATTTACTCAATTAGATGATGAAATATGATTTATACATTCTCAATTAGGGGCCAAGTGTGGTGGCTCATGCCTGTAATCCCAGCACTTTGGGAGGCCGAGGCAGCTGGATCACAAGGTCAGGAGATGGAGATCATCTGGCTGACACAGTGAAACCCTGTCTCTAATAAACATACAAAAAATTAGCCAGGCCTGGTGGCACGTGCCTGGAGTCCCAGCTACTCGGGAGGTTGAGGCAGGAGAACCACTTGAACCCAGGAGGTGGAGGCTGCAGTGATCTGAGATTGCACCACTGCACTCCAGCCTGATCGACAGAGCAAGACTCCATCTCAAAAAATAAAAAAATGAAATAAAATAGAATAAATATTTGCTCAATTAGGTAAGCATAAATTTGCAGAAGTCTTGAAATACTAGCAAAATATTTTCACAAATCAATTTTATTTCAATGAATCTGATTAGAAAAACATTTAAAGTTCAAAATATTATTAAAAATGTACAATGTTCTACAATATTCCATCTTTCCATAAAATTAGTTTATACATTTTTTAAATGGATATGTTACACCTCCCTTCATTTTATATGACAACAGGATTTGTTAACAATACTTAAAAAATAATATGTACATAAAAATAAATAGAACGGTGATATGGTTTGGATCTGTGTTCCCACCAAATCTCATGTTGAAATGTAATCCTCACTGTTGGAGATGGGGCCTGGTAGGAGGTGTTTGGGAAATGGGGCTAATCCCTCCTGGCTTGGTGCTGTTCTTGCAGTAGTGAGATCTGGTTGTTTAAAAGGGTGTGGCTCCTTCCCTGATGCTGGCTCTCTTGCCATGTGAAGTGCCTGCTCCTGCTTTGCCTTCCACCCTGAGTAAAAGCTCCCTGAGTTCTCCCCAGAAGACAAGCAGATGTCAGCACCAAATATAATGGTCTCCATCTGAGAGGCTTTGTCTCCTCTGACTCACTTCATTTGAAATGAGATCTATAACAAGACTTTCCACCCTGAGTGGCTCTGGTCACAATCTTTGCTATATACATAAATGTCTACGTAATACAATAAATGAATTTAATGCTCAGCAACTGCCTTGCCCCTCTGATCACAGACTTCATGCAAAAATCGGCCTTTGAGTTTCTCACTGTGTTTTATCTCATGGTCAGGTTTTTAATATATAAAGAATATAGTTTTAAATTTTATTTTGTAAAGCATTTTTTATTATTAACAATGGTTGGAAAAATCCCTGAATATCAAATGAGATCTCCTTAGGTATAGATATCTGAGAAGATAATTTTAAGCAGAGAATAAAAGATGAGGGGAAAAAAAATCAGTTGTGAGAAAAATCCTTTTGTTTTCTGAGTGTGGATCTACAAAGAGTTGAAAAAGTCTTTAGTGCAATGAGTAATAACAGTGGTGGCAGAAGACGTGATGAGAGAGAGGAATGGGCAAGCTCAATGAGAGCCTTAGAGAATATGATAACCACGGATGCTCCTTATTTCCTCCATCAGTAAAACCATGAACAGAATCCACACTACAATTTGCAAATAATTACAGAACATAAAGACATCAAAAAGCAAGTGATTTTATATTAATATATGATCCTCAAAATAATTAATGATTATCTAGATCAACATTTTCAAAGGTTGCTTTGCAATGCCCTAGAGCCATCAGTCAATGGGAAAAGCAGTTCATTATAGTAAAAATACTTAGGAAACTCTTTATATTTCTCTAACATTTCAATGACAAAAGCTTTAAGTTTCCATAATTTATTTAGGTAATTCAATATTTATTTTAGGATAATCTTGTGTGGTTACTAAATGCCAGATTATTCTTCTGCTTCTCTAGGTTTAAAGTTATATGTTTGATATTTGATGGATTTGCACATTAAAAAACACAAAGAACTTTTATCTGTTTTTTGGATTTTTTTGTATGTGTTTATGAGTTGGAATTTTATTGAAGACAATATGTGGGAAACTGTGTCATCTGAACTGAGGCCATTGAAATCTTGTGTACAGATGTTATTTGCAATGGTACTCATCCTGAAAAGGTATTATCAGAGTGAGAGTTCTATAGAAAGTGTACAAAGTCAAGTTCATACAAAGTTTAATGCTTTTAACAGACCCGCTGCAGAGACTATTATCCCTGTTTATCTGAGTCAGTAACGTTCTATGACCATGTGTTTCTGTAAAATGAATAAAATACATCAATGTAGATTATCGTTGTCCTTCTTTAGTGTTTGAAGGTATAGAGAACAATTCAACCCTGAGGCTTGGCACTTTTTTTTTTTCTTTTCTTGCAACTAATATTTTAAAATTATGTGTAGCAAGCTTGGCTACTCAATTCTCCACCACTTATTATTCATTATTAAAACACTTTCACTTTGTCTTCTCTTTGTGAAATGTTTAACTGGTGTGACCAAATCAACATCTGAAAGTTTTGACTGTTAAATTGTATGCTTATAACATATTTGAAATTATTTTAGAAAAAAATGACAAATTTTCCAATAATTTTAGCTTGTCTTGATTTGCTAATAAATTATACTATTTTGGTAGGTAAGAGCAATGCAAGAAAATTACCTTGTCAAATATCAATTTGAAAATTAAATAGGGAATTTTCCTTTGGGGGATTTTTTTTCTCCTGTAAAGTCACTGAAACCAAATGATTTTATTTTTTGTGTTGTATTCTACCACACTTAACTTTTACTGTGAGCAATGCAATTAAAAAGTCAATATTTTAAAACATGATTTCTATAAGACATTTTGCCTGAAAATTTACCTCTCTTAGAAAAGCAAGCTTTCTCTTTATATTCTTAGAAAAGATGCTTCACATTAAAAAGGTCTGAAGAAATAAATGTCAAGTGTTTCTCATTCACTTTCAAAACTGCAATGGAGAAATAAATGATTTACTTAAATCGATCTTAGTAAAAAGGCTTTATGGAGCATATATTTATCTCAGAGCTAGGACTTAATGTTTCAGACTATGATTTTCAATAGCACTTGAAATCAGATTTCACCCATCTTTCAGGATAAAGAGTTTATACATTTTAGAAATGATAATGGCTATACTTTAAGTACAATTTCTCTATCGCTGAGGTTAATTACCCCAGAATTACTGAACTAAATAAATTTTGTTATATTAAAAATAATTGTTGAATAAGCTTATATTAAAATACCACTAAGCCTACTGTTTACGTTCTCCTCTGCACAAAGCAACTTTTTTATTTCAATCTTTACAACTATAATATATAGCTATGATTTGAATGACTGTTGTTCTTCAACAAAGTTCAAATTTATCTCACATCTCCCTTCTCATCTCTTATTATTTTTCTCTAAATAAAAACATACTCACAAATTATATTACATTGAACTATTTTAAACTAACCTTTGGCCCTTCTTATATTCAGAATGAAAAATGATTGAAATAGATATGTAGTATTTTATAATCATATGTTTTGATAAAGTGTAAGAAAGATTTTTGGACATACTATTTTTAAGGTATAATCCCATTAATAAATGGCTTCAAATAAAGTTCTTCAAAATAATTTTTGTACAAGTTTTACTATTTTTATCCCTAAGATCCCATCATTGGCCTTCTGCTATTGTTTAAATCACTTTATTGAGACTTTCTCCTTTTCCCATTATGAATATATGTTGTAATTCAGGGCAATTCAATTCTGTCTCATGGTGTAAATTGCCATGTGTTCATCAATGTAACAAATCATATTTCTATCTCTTCCTCCACTGTGTCTCTTACTGACTTCAAAATTGAACAATTATACCTCAAACATGCTGTGTTTAATTAATGTCTCATGTAAGAGTAACATAATGCTAGAAATCTGAGAATTATTATAAGCAATTCTCCTTTCTTAATCACTCACATGTTATAGTTTATGTCTTACTGTTTGTCATTCTGAGAGCTTCTTCATTTCACACCGTCTTTTTTGTGCCCACTTCTGTAGTGCACAGCAGGCCTTCCTTATGCTTGAAGTATCTAAAAGCCACCAAATAATTCAGTCTGCTTTCAGTTCCTTCCACTCTACAATTAATCCATTAAAGACTCCTAATGTTCTATTTTAAAATTATGTATCTGGTTATATTTTTCTCATAATAATAAAAAATAAAATAAAAGGTTAATGGGTCTCCAATATCCAGAGTACATACTTCAAGATCTTTAGTATAGCATAAATTGTCTTCCATATTCACTCCCAAAGCTAACTCTCCAGCTGATACTGCTCTGTCAGTCCTTTTCAATTTACCCTTCAGAAAGTTCAGAATACTTTATATGTCTTGGTCTTACATCTCCATATAGTTGAGGATATTTTACTTGTATCCAATGTATATTTTATCTCAAAATATATTTATCTCTAAAAATATAACTTCACAACTTTTCAGGTCATGTATTATCTTTGCAAAGTGTTCCTTTTTCTTCATACACAGAATTAATTACCTTCACTGTACTTGCAAAGCATTTTGTACATAGCCAGCTAAAGTACTCATTACATTATATAGAGTGAGTCAATTATGTTTTTTATCTGTGGTACCACCATTTATGTATTATTCATATTCATAGCTCATCACCTAGCATAATGCTTACCAAAAAATACATTTATTAAATTTAAATGTTTAAATATTTTTTTAAGTTTATGAGGGGTATTTTGACATCTGAGTGTAGTTATTGTTTATATTATGATTTAAATACATTCTATACCACAAAGGAGGCAAATGCTGTTTTTATTAAAGAAATTTATTGGCCGGGCGCAGTCGTTCACGCCTGTAATCCCAGCACTTTGGTCTGCTGAGGCAGGTAGATCACAAGGTCAGGAGTTCAAGACCAGCCTGGCCAAGATGGTGAAACCTCGTCTCTACTAAAAGTACAAAAATTAGCCAGGTGTGGTGGCAGTCGCCTCTAATCCCAGCTACTTGGGAGGCTGATGCAGGAGAATCGTTTGAACCTGGGCAGCAGAGGTTGCAATGAGCCAAAATTGTGCCACTGCACCCCAGCCTGGGCCAGAGAGCGAGACTCCATCTCAAAAAAAAAAAAAAAAAAAAAGACATTTATGTATATTTACTTAACAAAATTATAGCTACCACATGAATTATTTACTCCACCCCCACAAAATTTGTAAGCACATTTGAAAAAATATTTACTAAGTGATTTATTAAGTGTTATATTATTTTGCTCTATGCTAACAATGTCACTACTGAGTGGAAAAAAATTGCCACAGAGTAAGAGAAGGCAGGTGAGAGTCTCAGACAGAAGTTATAGATTTAGGCTGAACATGCCTCTAGTTAGCATTCTACACACAGGGAATATCTTAGTGGGTTGTCTTTACTCTGAGGTCAGTTGTTCTTTATTCAGTTTAGGACTCCTGGCCTTAACCTCTCTGGCTAATGCACCTTAACTAAGTTGAAAGAAGTGCTATCGTTTTTATCAGCAAAACTGTCTCCTTCCTTTTTCCACATAACAAACTTATGAAGACAAACCAATTTAAACAGTCAAGAACATGAATTATTGAGGCATGTAGAAGAGAAGAAAAGGAAGCAGCATACCAATCCTTTGTTTCTAATTTTCAAATATTTACAAAATTTCTTCTCAAGCTGGTATAACACTAAATATATAGCAAAGTAATCTGCCATTTAATATGCTAAGTAGCATTTGAATGTATTTCAGTGTAACTGAAAAATGCAACAGGCTTGAAGCAATTTTGTCATTACAAAACTTAAGTTTAGATTTTTCTTAAATATCTTAAATTTACAGGAGAGATTTCAAATGAATAGTGCATTTTTAAAAAGCTAATAATTATAAAAATGTGAACTTTTATAATTGCTGAAAATGTTCTAGCTCTTTACTTTTTCTTATACCGTGATATCCATTTTAAATTATTTTATATTAACCTTTAAGTATACCATACTGAAAAATGTTTCCATTTCAAATTTATGTTAATTCAAGTCTAATATTTAAGGAGTTCTTCATCTATTTCATACAGTCTCATTACTATTTTCTTCTTCTATGGTAACAGAATGCATGCATCTTTAATAAAATATTGGTGAGTTCCACATATATGGAACAAACGGCTGACTGAATGGAGGTAGATTCTCAAAGATTTTCTAAGTGTGACCTTTAAAAGCAATTTACCTCTTTCGGTTTAGTCTTAATGCACTAATTATCATATTACTTTCACTTTATAACATTTTTCTTTTATATGCTTAAGAGTAATCATATTTTTTGTAGCAAATTAAATGGCAGAGGGATAAAAAAAGAAAAACTTAACTTCACCACACTTCTCTAAGTCTGCTTTATTAAAGTAATGAATATCAGTTTCATGTGCATATATCTAGATCCATACTCATAAAATATATGTATATAAATAAATGCATTATCTAAGAGTTCTTAATCTATGATGAAAATACAGATACAGAAAGGTGTAAAAAAAATAAATGTATGACTCAATAAATCATAAGTGAATACCCATATACCATTGCCTAATCAAGAAATAGAACATTCTCTTCCTCCATTTGTTCAAATTATTATTATTATTATTATTGAAATGCAGTCTTGCTCTGTCAACCAGGCTAGAGTGCAGTGGTGCAATCTTGGCTTACTGCAGCCTCTGCCTCCCGGGTTCAAGTGATTCTCCTGCCTCAGCCTCCCAAGTAGCTGGGATTACAGGCACCTGCCACTGCACACAGCTAATTTTTAGTAGAGATGGGATTTCACCATCTTGGCCAGGCTGGTCTCAAACTCTTGATCTCATGATCCATCCACCTCAGCCTGCCAAAGTGTTGGGATTACAGGCGTGAGCCACCGTGCCCGGCCTGTTCAAAATTTTTTTATAAAAACAAGTGAGTTAAAGTGTTCAAACAGACAGTAAGATGGAAGGAATAAATGCAACGTTTGATAGCAGAGTAGGATGACTATACTTAACATAAATATATTACTTGGGTGATAGACACCCTGAGTAGGCTGATTTTATCACTGTGCATTATATACATGTAACAAAATTTTCCATAAATTTGCACAAATAAAAGTACAAAAAAAAGAACATTGCCACAGTAGCTGCCTCCTGCTCTAATCAATCACCATGTCTAGCCACATTCTAATTTATGACTATGCTGATTTCCAAGACTATTATTTTTGCTTTCTATAGCGATATAGGAATTAAGAAGAAATCACTTAAACAGATAGTAAGGGTATGAGAGCCCTCAATAAGGCTTTTCTTTTTAACGAAAAGCAGCCCCAAATCATTTTCTAATAATGAGCAGCCTGTAAAGTTGAGCTGCAGACATAGACAATTAAGTTGGAAGCTTGCACTAGTGAATGCTAGCAAGAACTAGGAACTAGACGTGTTCAAGATGGCAGTTTCATCTTTCCTTCTCTTTGTCAGCTACATGTACTGTAAGAAGCAGACAAGATGGCACTGATCAACTAGAAAGCCTACTTGCGTAATAAGATTAGGGTGGGGCAACCAGCCTTCCCCACACACTATGTAAACATTATACCTGATTGAACCAATATGTAAGCCCTATGTAAATCAGACACAGCCTCCTCAAACCGGACTATAAAATCCAGCACATTTGCCACCAGCCAGTCCCTTCTGCTTGGAGGGCCCTTTATAAGGAGAGCTGTTTCTCTTTCTCTTCTCCTGTGCCTATTTAACCTCTGCTCCTCAACTCCTTGTGTGTGTTTATGTCCTAAATTTTCCTGGCACGTGACAACAAATCCCAGGGTATATACCCCAACAATATGGCCACTTCATATTAGGGCTATCATCCAGGATACCAAGGTACAACATTCATAAAAACAATGAGTGAAGGAGCAGACTTCAACTCTGTCCCTTCATTCTGAGGCTCTCAGCCTCTATTTTAGAACCAAATCAAACCAAATATTGGGCCTCTTCAGACATTTAAAAACTATTCCCATTGCTGCCAGCCTTACAAGACTTGGGAGACGGACTCGCTGGGAGAACATGGAGAATCTCCCAGTACCCACAAATTGCTGGGCATATTGGCCATGTTTGAACCAGCTTCCCTTTAGGGAGGACTTAGCCGTCATGTGGGGCTGGAAGAAGTCCTGGGTCAACCAAGGATTTCTGGCCAGGGCTACCCCTCAGTGTTATCCAAAGGCTTCTGGACTGACTCCAGTCTCCGACCACCCCAATGGGGTATAGGCCACAGGATCTCCAACTTTTCTATTATAAATATTCTCTTTTTCTGTCCATGACCATCCTATCTCTTATCCTCTCTGTGTATGCAATGGTGTGGGAAGTTTTACAGTTCAGGGAAGTAATCTTGTTTGGCAAAGATAGGGGAATATTGTAGTAACCAGGGATATAGTTCAATTCAAGGGAAGGCATCTTAGTGATTTTCTAGGAACAGAGGGTTTCCTCTCAGGTGGAAGTCTCTCTCTGTCCTTGGCTAAAAGGGGCCAATGTACGGCTTGGGCTGTGGCTTCAAGGGTTGGATACCCTTAGCCTTGGCAGCTTCAACGTGGTGTTGATCCTGCAGGTGCACAGAAGTCAAGACATGCCCATATAACTGGTGGCTACAGTTGAGCTTGCTAACATTTCAGTGCATGGATCTTGGCTCTGGTTACCTCCCTTGGTCTTATTTTCCTAAAACGGAAACCTCTGGGTTATAAGCACTCTATTTACTACCATTACTTGACAGGATTCCCAGGATAATTACTCAGAATTAAAATATTAATCCAGATTTTTACATCACTAATTTCTTTTGTTCCTTTTGAGCTGCAGCTGAAGATTTCTGGTTGGTTCACAGGAATAATCAGCGTTAGTCTAAAGTGTAGGCCAGAAACTTAAAAGCAACTAATGAGTCTAAAAGCAACTAATTTAACGGCAAATGTATAAGTTTTGAAATACAATTTGTCTTTCTCCATAATTGGCTTTTTGTTAAAAACCAATCATGATAAGACTGAGTTGTTTGCAAAATAGACTTCAGTCTTATACTTGACCTGATTATTTGCATAAAGAGCAGGAAGAAAAATTATTTTTACATAGGCTTCTTATATTGGCTTTGATGGAATTCTTTTCCACAGTGAATCTCAGATAGGACTTACTAAACCTGAGCCTCACCATGGGTTTGTACCATCACATACCTGAGAGTTGGGTAAACTCCTCTTTTCTTGAGGTCCCACGAATACCGGGTTTTGGTGCCTGAGAGAAAGTGACATTCTTCACTCACCACAGGTTAGAAGTGCTGTAGGGGGACTGTGTAGACAAGGTATGAAGCCAGTCTTCCCAAGGGGCTTTTATTGGCTCTGCAAGTTGAGCTTGATTCCCTAAAGGGAAGCATACCCTTCCAGTCAAAGTCTTGGTAAAACAATCAGTTTCTCCAACTCTGCCCTGTTGAAAAGAAAATGAATTCTTATTACACTGATGCAAACAACTATATTGCCACAAGTCAAGAATACCCACAAATAGTTTCTGAATTTTGGAGAAGCCAGGCAGAAGGAGAAACAAATATGCTCCAAATGTTATTCACTGGAACACAACTTACTCAATTACTAAAGATTGTAAATAGATCTAAATAAATCTCCTTGACTCTGAAAAGCAAAACAAGGACCCACAAAAGTCAAAAAAGATTACTTCAGTTTTCTATTAGTTCCATCCATTCAGTTAACTCATTTTGGTCAATATTTGTGAACATTTTAGATCTTCATAAGTCCTACACATTTTTCCTTTATTTCAACACAATCTCCAAAGTTATCAGAAACCTGCATTTGAGAGCACCTGTCAAAGTTCCATAGCTCTTTATAAACCATCTTTTGGAGAGGATCAAAGCAAGATGACAATTGTCTGTGAATAACAAAATGTTCAGGATAGTTACTGTCAAAAACATGACTGACAGATTTGGTTATCTCTGTGGTTTACACTACTTAACAAAATAACCTTAACTGTGATTGACAGCATATACTCAGACATTACAATTTTAGAAATCCCATACAGTTTTGGAACATATATTAATATTATTCCCTAAAATATAACCTGAAGAAGATTAAACATCATTTTTGCAACACCACGAACCTAAATATATTGAATAATCCTGTTTAACTCTCTTCTGGATACTCTAGGGACCCTCTATAGCATCTAAAAGCTAGGAGTCAGGAAAGACAATCTTGAGGCAGAAATTTGAATTGTGGAAGGCTGTTAAATGTTAGAGGTTTAAAACACTTGATGTTATGAAATATCATTCCAGATTACCATAACTTATTTATTTTGCCAAAATGATGACTCAGAAATTTTAAAACAAGGCAAAAATCTTTACCCATTAAGAGGGAAGACTTAGCTTTCCAAACAATTTGTCATCTCCTGCCTTCTCGTTTTCCCTTGGCAGCCTATATGCAAGGCAAATGGAAATCTTTCATTATCCTTTACTTTTAGATGAAAATCTTGTACAAGAGAAAGCCAAATTTTACCCTCACATTAGTTAACTATTAATGTCAACCCCAATTTTCTAATGAAAGCTTGTAGACAATTCTATCTAATCTTAACCAGTTTGACAATGAGGTAAGATACTTACAACCTTTTATAACCCTTTACAAATTTTGCTAAAGAGCAGATTACTGTCTTAAGGGAAACTTGTAGTTTTATTTCAATGCTCAATTTGTTGCAAAAGCATATATTACCTTTTTGAATTTGGTCAATGTTTGCACACAGAATTTCTTTTGCAAAATTAATTTTTGCAATCCTTCCACAACTTGATTAAACCTTTATCTTTATTTTGTCTATTTAGAACAACTCTCTAACCATAGGCAAATTTCACATTTCTATGCCTTCTTATAATCATATACTAAGATTATATGATTAATAATTATTTACTAAGATTAAGGCCTATGTCCCTAGGCTTGAGCAAGTTGTAAAGTAGGCAAGTTGAACAGTTCTCAAAGGCAAAGAAAAAAAGCATTTCACAACCTTAAAACATTGAGCAAACCTTGTATCTGACCTGCATAATTTAGATCATCTATTTACATTTTAATGACATTTGCATTTTACCAGTAATCTTTAAGACTTTTTTAATTTGCAAAGATTAAAGTCACATGAACTAAAAGGCATTACAGCTTTTTTTCTTCAAAAAATTTGATTAAGTGCTTATTTTCCTGTACACTAATTAATTAGAGCATTTTTTTATTGTAGTCCTCACACACAACACATATATAACCACACAAACAGAAGCAGATCCAGTAGTTATAAGACCTTCTGATTGCCAATCTCTTAGTTGGACTATTGGCCTCTGAGTGGGGTCCTTTAAGAGCAGGGCTAGGGAAGCATGCAGTTTCTAGGGCTTAATAAGCAAGCATAGCTGGAAGACAAAAACAGATTTTGAGATGTACCTATCCACTCTTAATTCCTGGGGTGCCATGAGAAAAACAGACGTTTCTCCCAAAGTGGAATTCATGGCTCCTGTTGTTCCTTCCCAAGGAGTCCCAGCCCATCAGAAATTTCTTAGGGCCTTTCATGTATTCATCAAGAGTGGCAAGGCCAAATGGAGAAAAATAATTGAGTCTACTGAGAAAAAAATCTTTTTCTAGCCAAACAAGATCTAAGAAGAGAAAAACATAAAGGCCTTTTAAATAGGCCTATAACTTGAATATCCACCTTTCATTAAACTGAGTACTCATTAAGAAAATATTTTTAAATCCCTTATTACCCAAAACTTTAGCCATGGTAAGCAACTGATAGGCCCGGTTTTTTAACTTTACCAAAAGTAAACTCCCAGGTGCTCAAAGAAATGAAAATTCAAAGTATAGTGGAGGGGAAGAAAATCAACAAATTGTAAATGTCACACAGATCTCGGACCAGAAAGAACTCATTCTGTAAGTGAGGATTTAACCCGGGCTGCTATTGTAAAATGGTGGAGGCTAAAAGAAA
>PVKV010037224.1:0-15006 GCA_004027835.1 Alouatta palliata
TTTAAAATAAACAAACACTCTTCTGCTACTCTCTTATACATAATGTAGTCCCTCAATTTGTACACTGTTATAAATAATATACATCCTCTATTGTACTCTGTTTTAAAATAAATACACCCTCTATTTCTGTTCTGTTTTAAAAATATTCACCCTCTACTTTTACTCTGTTTTAATATAAATAAACATTCTTCTGCTACTCCGTTATAAAATATATAAACCCTCTATTTCTATACCGTTATAAAAATATACTCAATCAATTTTTACTCTGTTAGGAAATATATTCACCCTCTACTTGCACTCTCTTTTAAAATAAATAAAAACTCTTCTGCTATTCTGTTATAAAAAATAAACTCCCTCAATTTGTACTGTGTTATAAAATAAATACACCCTCTACTTGCACTCTGTTTTAAAATAAATAAACACTCTTCAGCTACTCTTTTGTAAAAATTATTCTCCCTCAATTTGTACTCTGTTACAAAAAATGTACCACCTCTACATGCACTCTGCTTTAAAATAAATACACCATTTACTTCTACTCTGCTACAAAAATTATACACCCTCAGTATGTACTCTGTTATACAAAAAATACACCCTCTAAATATGCTCTGCTTTAAAATAAATAAACACTCTTCGTCTACCCTGTTATAAAAAATATACTCCCTCAAATTGTACTCTGTTACAAAAAATATACACCCTCTACTTGCACTCTATTTTAAAATAAATAAACACGTTTCTGCTACTCTGGTATATAAAATAAACTCCGTCAATTTCTTCTCTGTTTTAAAAAATATAAACCCTCAATTTGTACTCTATTGTAAAAAATATACACCCTCTTAATATACTCTGCTTAAAAATAAATAAACACTCTTCTCCTACTCTGTTATAAAAGATGTACTAACTCAATTTTACTCTGTTATGAAAAATATGCTCCCGCTATTTCTACTCTGCTATAAAAAGCATACATCCTCAATTTGTACTCGCTTATAAAAAATATCCAGCCTCTACTTGCACTCTGTTTTGAAATAAATACACCTTCTCTTTCTACTCTGGTAGAAAAAAATACAACCTCAATTTGTACTCTGTTAAAAAAATAACACCTACTAGCTGTACTCTGCTTTAAAATAAATACCCAATATATAGCTACCCTGTTATAAAAAATATACAGCATCTAAATACACTCAGATTTAAAATAAATAAACACTCTTCTGCTACTCTGTAATAAAAAATATAAACCCTCTATTCCTACTGTGGTATAAAATGTATACACCCTCAATTTCTACTCTGTTATAAAAATATACACCCTCAAATTGTACTCTGCTATAAAAAATACACACCCTCTAAATATACTCTGCTTTAAAATAAACAAACACTCTTCTGCTACTCTGTTATAAAATATACAAACCCTCTATTTCTACTCTCAAAAAAATATACACCCACAATTTGTACTCAGTTATAAAATGTTTACACCCTCTATTTCTACTCTGTTATAAAAAATATAAACCCTCTAAATATACTCTGCTTTAAAATAAAAAAACACTCTTCTGCCTCTCTGTTATAAAAATATAAACCCTCTACTACCACACCGTTATAAAAGTATACACCCTAAAGGTTTACTCTGTTATAATATATATACACACTCTAAATATTCTCTGCTTTAAAATAAACAAACACTTTTCTACTACTCTGTTATAAAAATATAATACTTGTATTTCTACTCTGTTATAAAAAACATACACCCACAATTTATTCTGAGTTATTAAAGATACACGCTGTATTTCTACTCTGTTATAAAATATTTACACCCTCTAAATATGCTCTGCATTTAATAAAATAAACACTCTTCTGCTAAGCTGTTTTAAAAAATGTAAACCCTCTATCTCTACTCTGCTATAAAAAATATACACACTCAATTTGTACTCCGTTATAAAAACTTAAAACCTCTATTTCTACTCTATCATAAAATATATGCCACCTGAACTTGTACTCTATTATACAAAATATACAACCACTATTATATACACCCTCAATTTGTACTCTGTTATGAAAAATATACACCCTCTATTTCTACTCTTTTATTAAAAATATACACCCTCAGATTTTACTTTGTTAAACAAAATATACCCCCTATAAATATACTCTGCTTTAAAATCAATAATCTTATGCTACTCTGTTTTAAAGAATATAAACCCACTATTTCTTCAATGTTATTAAAAATATACACCCTCAGATTTTACTCTGTTATGTAAAATATATATCCTCTATTTGTACACTGTTAAAAAACACACAGGCTCTAAATAAACTCTACTTTATAATAAATTATCACCCTTCTGATACTCTGTTATAAAAAATATAAACCCCTTCTTTCTACTCTGTTATAAGAAAAATATACACACTTAATTTGTACTGTTATAAAAAATATACACCCTCTATTTCTACTGTTATAAATATTATAAACCCTCAATTTGCCCTCTGTTATAAAAAATATACAACCTCTATATATACTCTGCTTTAAAATAAGTAAACTCTTTTCTGCTACTCTGTTATAAAAAATATACACCCTCTATTTCTTCTCTGTTATAGAATATAAACATCCTGAAATTTTACTCTGTTATAAAAAATATGCACCCTCTGCTTGCACTGTGTTATACAACATATACACCTTCTAAATTTATTCTATTATAAAAAGTGTACACACACACATTTTACACTGTTATATAAAATATACTCACTCACAAATTTGACTTTTCAAAAATAAATACCTCTATTTGTACTCTATTATAAAATATATGCACCTTCTCTAGGTAAATTTTTATAAAATATATACACCCTCTATTTTTACTGTGTTATAAAAGATACACACGCTATTTGTACTCTGTTATAAGAAATACACACAATCTATTTCTTCTCTGCTATAAAATATATACTCTATTTTTACTGTGGTATAAAATATATACACCCTCTACTTGCATTCCGTTTTAAAATAAATACACCCTGTGTTTCTACTTTGTTATAAAAAATATACATCCTCTATTTCTACACTGTTACACAAAAAATATATACTCCTACTTTTACTATGTAATCCAAAATACACACGCACAAAATAGCATTTACAAAAGTTATACATCCTCTACTTTCACTCTGTGTTAAAATAAATACACCATCTATTTCTGCACTGTTATAAAAATATACACCCTCGATTTCTACTATGTTGTAAAAAATATATACTCTCTATTTTTACTCTGTTATAAAATATATACACCCTGTGTTTTTACATCTTGTATGCAAAATACACACATTCAAATCATAGTCTGTTATAAAAAATATACACCCTCTACTTATACTCTGTTTTAATACAAATACAACCTCTATTCCTACTGTTATAAAAAATATAGTCCCTCTCTTTCGACTCTGTTATAAAAATATTCCCCTTTTATTTCAACTCTGTAATAAAAAATATATACCCTTTATTTGCACTGTTATAAACAATGTAAACCCTCTAGTTTTACACTGTTATACCTAATTCACACACTCACAAATTAGTCTCTTATAAAAAATATACACCCTGTACTTGTACAGTTTTAAAATATGTACACCCTGTATTTCTAGTCTGTGATTAAAAAAATACACACCCTCTATTTCTACTATATTATACAAAATATATACCCTCAATTTTTACTGTTATAAAAAATATACACCTTCTGTTTTACTCTGTAATAAAAATATACACCCTCTAGTTTACTCTGTTGTACACAATACACACACACACATTAGTCTTTTACAAAAAATATACACTCTATATTTCCACTCTGTTTTAAAGTAAATACAGCCTCAAATTCTACCATGTTACAAAAAATATACACCCACTGTTTCTAGTCTGTTATAAAAAAATATACACCCTCTATTCTTACTCTGTTATAAAAAATATACACTGTATTTTTGTATTCTGTTATAAAAAATATACACCCTCTATTTTTCCTCTGTTACACAAAATACACATACTGAAAATATATTCTTTTATAAAAACATACATAATCTACTTGTACTCTGCTTTAAAATAAATACACCCTCTATTTCTGCTCTGTTATAAGAAATATACACAATCTATTTCTATTCGGTTATAAAAAATATATATCCTCTAATTTTTCTCTGGTTTAAAAAATATACACCCTCTATTTTTACTCTATTATAAAATGTATACACCCTCTGTGTGTACTCTGTTAAAGAAAATGCACACACTCACAAAATAATCTGTTATAAAACATATAAACCCTCTAATTTTACTTTGTTTTAAAATAAATTAACCCCCTATTTCTATTCTGTTATAAATCATATACACCATCTATTTATACTCTGTTGTAAGATATGTAAACGCTGTATTTTTACTGTTATGCAAACAATACACACTCACAATATAATCTGTTATAAAAAATATTTACCCTCTATTTTTACTCTGTTATAAAATATATACACAATCTACTTGTACTCTGTTATAAGAAATACACACCCTGTATTTTTGCTTTGTTATTTCAAATAAAAATTATAAACCCTCTAAATATACTCTGCTTTAAAATAAAAAAACACTCTTCTGCCTCGCTGTTATAAAAATATAAACCCTCTACTACTACACTGTTATAAAAATATACATCCTCAATTTGTACTCTGTTATAAAATATATACACACTCTATTTCTACTCCGTTATAAAAAATATACACCCTCAATTTTTACTGTTATAGAAAACACACACCCTCTAAATAAACTGCTTTAATAAAAACAGACTTCTGTTACTCTGTTATAAAAAAACAACCCCCTGTATGTCTTCTCTGTTATAAAAAATATACACCCTCAAATTTTACTCTGTTATTAAAAATATACACCGTTTTTATGCTGTTATAAAAAATATACACCATCTATTTGTACTGTTATAAAAAGCACACACCCTCTAAATCGGCTTTAATATAAATAAGCAGACTTCTGTTACTCTGTTATAAAAAGAAGAACCCCCTGTATGTCTTCTCTCTTATAAAATATATACACCCTAATTTTATACTCTGTTATAAAAAATATACACTGTCAGTTTTTAAGCTGTTATAAAATATATTCACCCAATATACATGCTCTTTGTCAAAATAAGTAATCACTCTACTGTTATTATGTTATAAAAATATAAACCTTATATTTCTATTGTTATAAATAATATACAACTTCAATTTGCTCTCTGTTATAAAAAAATACAACCTGTAATTCTACTCTGTTATAAAATACATACACCCTCGATTTGTTCTCTGTTATTAAATATATACACCCTCCATTTCCACTGTTATAACACACATACACCCTCAATTTATACTCTGTTATTAAAATATACATCCTCGAATTGTACTCTGTTATTAAAAATATACACCCTCCATTTCCACTGTTATAAAACACATACAATCTAAATTTGTACTCCGTTATAAAAATGTACACCCTCTATTTCTACTCTGTTATTAAAAATATACACCTGATATTTCCAGTTTTAAAAAACATACGAACTCTATTTCTACTATGTTATAAAAAATATACACCCTCAATTTCTACTCTGTTATAAAAGATATACACCATTATTACGCTATTATAAAAAATATACACCACCAATTTGTACTGTTATAAAAAACACACACTCTGCAAATTGGCTTTAATATAAATAAGCAGATATCTGTTACTCTGTTATAAAAAAAGAACCACCTGTATGTCTTCAATGTTATAAAATCTACACACCCTAATTTGTACACTATTATAAAAAATATACACTGTTTTTACGCTGTTATAAAATATATTCACCCAGTAAATATGCTCTTTGTCAAAATAAATAATCACACTACTGCTATTCTGTTATAAATATATAAACCCTACATTTCCATTGTTATAAATAATATACACCTTTAATTTTTTCTGTGTTATAAAAAAATACAAACTCTAATTCTACTCTGTTATAAAATGCATACACCCTCGATTTGTACTCTGTTATTTAAAATATACAAGCTCCATTTCCACTGTTATAAAACACATACACCCTCAATTTGTTCTCTGTTATAAAATTATACACCTTCTATTTCTACTCTGTTATTAAAAATATACACGTGCCATTTCCACTGTTATAAAAAATATAAAAACTCTATTTCTACTATGTTATAAAAAATAAACACCCTCAATTTCTACTCTATTATGAAAAATATACACCCTCTATTTCTACTCTGTTATAAAAAATATACATACTCTATTTATACTATGTTATAAAAATATACAACCTCAATTTCTACTCTGTTATAAAAAATATACACCCTCTAACTCTACTCTGCTATATAAAATATACACACTCAATTTATACACTGTTATAAAAAAAATAAAAGCTCTATTTCTACTCTATTATAAAATATATGCCTCCTCAATATTTACTCTGCTATAAAAAATATACAACCACTATTATATTCACCCTCAATTTCTACTCTGTTATAAAAAATATACACCCTCTATTTCTACTCTGTTATTAAAAATATACTTACTCAGCTTTTAGTCTGTTATGAAAAATACACTCCCATAAATATACTCTGCTTTGAAATAAATAATCTTATGCTACTCTCTTTTAAAAAATATAAACCCACTATTTCTTTCCAGTTATTAAAAATATTCAACCTCAGTTTTTACTCTGTTATAAAAAGTACATATCCTCAAATTGTACTCTGTTAAAATACACACACGCTCTAAATAAACTCTACTTTATAATAAATTATCACACTTCGGATACTCTGTTATAAAAAATATAAACCCCTACTTTCTACTCTGTTATAAAAAAATATACACACTCAATTTGTATTCTTATAAAAAATATACACTATTTCTACTGTTATAAAAATTATAAACCCACAATTTGTACTCTGTTATAAAAAATATACACCCTCTATATATACTCTGCTTTAAAATAAGTAAACTCTCTTCTGCTACTCTGTTATAAAAAATATACACCTTCTATCTCTTCTCTGCTATAGAATATATACACCCTGAAATTTTACTCCATTATAAAAAATATACACCCTCTGAATATACTCTGCTTTTAAATAGATAAGCACACATCTGCTGCTGTGCTACTCTGTTATAAAAAAAATACACCATCTATTTCTACTCTGTTATTAATACATACACCATCAATTTGCTCTCTATTTTAAAAAATAGACACCCCCTATTACTACTCTGGTATGAAAATTTTATTACCTGGAAATATCCCCTACTTTAAAATAAATAAACTCTCTTCTGCTACACTGTTATAAAAATTATACACTCTGTTTTTACTCTGTTATAAAAAAAATTCACCCTCTAATTCTACTGTGTTATAAAATATATAAGCCTTCTATGCCTACTTGGTTATTAAATATATACACACACTAAATATACTCTTCTTTGAAGTAAATAACCACTATCCTGCTACACTGTTATAAAAAATATACACCCTGTATTTCTACTTCGTTATAAAAAATATACACACTAAATTTATATTGTTATAAAAACTATACACCATCTATTTCTACTGTTATAAAAAATGTACACCCACAATTTCTACTTTGTTATAAAAAACATACACCCTCAATTTGTACTGTTATAGGAAACACATACCCTCTAAATAAACTGATTTAATATAAATAAACAGACTTCTGTTACTCTGTTATAAAAAATCGAACACCCTGTATGTCTTCTCTTTTATAAAAAATATGCACCCTCAATTTGTAATCTGTTATATAAAATATACACCATTTTTATCCTGTTATAAAAATTATACACCATCAATTTGTACTGTTATAAAAAACACACACTCTCCAAATCGGCTTTAATATAAATAAGCAGACTTCTGTTACTCTGTTATAAAAAAGAACCCCCTGTTTATCTTCTCTGTTATAAAATATATACACTCTAATTTTGTACTCTGTTATAAAAAATATACACTGTCAGTTTTTACGCTGTTATAAAATATATTCACACACTATATATGCTCTTTGTCATAATAAATAATCACTTTACTGCTATTGTGTTATAAATATAAAAACCGTACATTTCTATTGTTATAAATATTATACACTTTCAATTTGTTCTGTGTTATAAAAACATACAGACTGTAATTCTACTCTGTTATTAAAAATATACACCCTCCATTTCCAGTGTTATAAAACACATACACCTTCAATTTGTACTCTGTTATAAAATTATACACCCTCTATTTCTACTCTGTTATGAAAAATATACACCCGCCATTTCCACTGTTATAAAAAATATGCAAACTCTATTTCTACTATGTTATAAAAAACAAACACCCTCAATTTCTACAGTTATGAAAAATATACACCCTCTATTTCTACTCTGTTATAAAAAATATACATACTCTATTTCTACTATGTTATAAAAAACATACACCCTAAATTTCGACTCTGTTATAAAAAATATGCACACTCAATTTGTACTCTGTTATAAAATATATACACCCTCTATTTCTACTCTGTTATAAAAATATACACCCTCAATTTTTACTGTCATAAAAACACACACCCTCTAACTAAACTGCTTTAATATGAATAAACAGACTTCTGTTACTCTGTCATAAAAAAAGAACACCCTGTATATCTTCCCTGTTATAAAAATATACAACCTCCATTTGTACTCTGTTATAAATAGTATACACCATCTATTTCTACTCTGTTATTAAAAATATTCACCCACTAAATACACTCTGCATCAAAATAAATAATCACTCCGATGCTATTCTGTTATAAAAATATAAACCTAACATTTCTATTGTTATAAATAATATACACCTTCAATTTGTTCTGTTATCAAAAAATATACAACCTGTAATTCTACTCTGTTATAAAATACATACACCTTCGATTTGTACTCTGTTATTAAAAATATACACCCTCCATTTCCACTGTTATAAAATACATACACACTCAATTTGTACTCTGTTATAAAAAGTATACACCCTCTAAATATACTCGGCTTTAAAATAAACAAACACTCTTCTGCTACTGTGTTATAAAATATACAAACCCCCTATTTCTACTCTCTCATAAAAAATATACACCCACAATTTGTACTCTGTTATAAAATGTTTACACCCTCTATTTCTACACTGTTATAAAAAATATAAACCCTCTAAATATACTCTGCTTTAAAAAACTTAACTCTTCTGCCTCTCTGTTATAAAAATATAAACTCTCTATTTCTACTGTGATAAAAAATATACACCCTCACTTTGTAAACTCTTAATAATATACACACTCTTAATATATTCTGCTTTAAAATAAACATTATTCTGCTTTTCTGTTATAAAAATATAATCCCTCTTTTTCTACACTCTTATGAAAAATATAGAACCTTAATATTTACTCTGTTATGAAAAATATGTACCCTCTAAATATGCTCTTCTTTTAATAAATAAAAACATCTCTGCTACTCAATTATGAAAAATATAACACCTGTTACTACACTCTCATGACAATTATACACCCTGTAAATATACTCTGCTTTAAAATAAATAAACTCTCTTCTGCTACTCTGTTATAAAAATGTAAACCCTCAACTTCTACACTGTTATGGAAAATAGAGAACCTTAATGTTTACTGTTATAAAAAATATGTACCCTCTATATATGGTCTGCTTTAAATAAACAAAAACTCCTCTGCTATTCAGACATGAAAAATGTAACAACTCTGTTTCTACACACTTATGAAAATTATCCACCCTTTAAATATACTCTGCTTTAAAATAAATAATAATTTCTGCTTCTCTGTTATAAAAAATATACAATCTCTATTTCTACTGTGATAAAAAATATACACTGTCACTTTGTAGCCTGTTATAAATAATATACACACTCTTAATATACTCTGCTTTAAAATAAATAAACTCCCTTCTGCTACTCTGTTATAAAAATTATAATCGCTCTATTTCTACCCTGTTATGAAAAATACAGAACCTTAATTTTTACTCTGTTATAAAAAATATGTACCCACTAACTCTGCTCAGCTTTAAATAAATAAAAACTCCTCTGATACTCAGTTATGAAAAATATAACACCTGTAACTACACGCTTATTAAAATTATACACCCTTAAAATATACTCTGCTTTAAAATTAATAACAATTTCTGCTACTCTGTTATAAAAATATACACTCTCTATGTCTACTGTTATAAAGAGGGTACACCCTCACTTTGTAACCTGTAAAAAATAATATACACACTCTTAATATACTCTGCTTTGAAATAAATAAACACTATTCTGCTACTGTTATAAAAAATATAATCCCTCTATTTCAACCCTGTTATGAAAATTATAGAACATCAATTTTTACTGTTAAAAAAATATGTACCCTCTAATTATTCTCTGCTTTAAATAGTTAAAAACTACTCTGCTACTCAATTATGAAAAATATAACATCTCTGTTTCTACACTCTTCTGAAAATTATACACCCTTTCAATATACTGTGCTTTAAAATAAATAAAAATTACTGCTACTCTGTTGTAAAAAATATATATTCTCTATGTCTACTGTTATAAAAAACAAACACCATCAATTTGTAACCTGTTATTAATAATATACACACTCTTAATATAATCTGCTTTAAAATAAATAAACAATAATCTTCTATTGTCTTAAAAAAATATCATCCCTCTATTTCTACACTGTTATGAAAAGTATAAAACCTTAATTTTTACTCTCTTATAAAAAAAATGTACCATTTAAATATGCTCTGCTTTAAAAAAATAAAAACTGCTCTGCTGCTCAGATATAAAAATATAACACCTCTGTTTCTACACTCTTATGAAAATTATACACCCTTTCAATATACTCTGCTTTAAACTAAATAAAAATTTCTGCTACTGTTATAAAAAATATACACTCTCTATGTCTACTGTGATAAAAAATATATACCTTCACTTTGTAACCTGTTATAAGTAATATACACACTCTTAATATAATCTGCTTTAAAATTAAAAAACTCTCTCCTGCTACTCTGTTATAAAAAATATGATTACTCAATTTCTACCGTGTTATTAAAAATATAGAACCTTAATTTTTACTGTTATAAAAAATATGTACTCTCTAAATATGCTCTGCTTTAAATAAATAAAAACTCCTCTGCTACTCAGTTATGAAAAATATAACTCCTGTTACTATACTCTTACGAAAATTATACACCCTTTAATATACTCCGCTTTAAAATAAATAGAAACGTCTGCTACTGTTATAAAAAATATACACCCTCTATTTCTACTGTTATAAAAAAAACACCCTCATTTGTAACCTGTTATAAACAATATACACAGTCATATTATACTCCGCTTTAAAATAAATATCTCTCTTCTTCTACTCTGTTATAAAATATGTAATCACTTTCTACCCTGTTATGAAAAACAAAGAATCTTAATTTTTACTGTTATAAAAATATATACCCTTTAAATATGCTCTGCTTTAAATAAAAATACTCCTCTGCTACTCAGTTATGAAAAATATAACACCTGTTACTATACTCTTATGAAAATTATACACCCTTTAAATATACTCTGCTTTAAAAAATAAAAACTTCTGCTACTCTGTTATAAAAAATATACACTCTCTATGTCTACTGTTGTAAAAAATGTACACCCTCACGTTGTAACCAGTTAAAAATAATATACACACGCTTAATATACTCTGCTTTAAAATAAATAAACACTATTCTGCTATTGTCTTATAAAAAATTTAATCCCTCTATTTCTACACTGTTATGAAACGTATAAAACCTTAATTTTTACTCTCTTATAAAAAATATGTACCCTTTAAATACGCTCTGCTTTAAATAAATAAAAACTCTTCTGCTGCTCAGATATGAAAAATATAACACCTCTGTTACTGCATTCTTATGAAAATTATACACACTTTAATATAGTCTGCTTTAAAATAAATATAAACTTCTTCTACTCTGTTATAAAAAATATACAGTCTCTATGTCTACTGTGATAAAATATATACACCCTCACTTTGTAACCTTTTATAATATACACACTCTTAATATACTCTGCTTTAAAATAAATAAACACTATTCTGCTATTCTGTTATAAAATAATAAAATCCCTGTATATCTACCCTGTTATGAAAATTATAGAACATCAATTTTTACTGTGTTAAAAAAAATATGTATCCTCTAATTATTCTCTGCTTTAAAGAGTTAAAAAATCCTCTGCTACTCTGTTATGAAAAATATAACACCTCTGTTTCTACACTCTTATGAAAATTATACACCCTTTAACTATACTCTGCTTTAAACTAAATAAACTCCCTTCTGCTATTCGGCTTGAAAAAATATAATCCCTCAATTCGTACTCTGTTATGAGAAATATAGAACCTTAATTTTTACTGTTATAATAAATATGTACCCTCTAAATATGCTCTCCTTTAAATTAATAAAATCTCCTCTGCTGCTCATATATGAAAAATATAACACCTGTTACTACACTCTTATGAAAATTATACACACTTTAATACACTTTGCTTTAAAATAAATAAAAAATTTCTGCTTCTCTGTTATAAAAAATATACACCCTCTATACCTACTGTTATAAAAATATACACCCTCATTTTGTAATTTGTTATAAATAATATACACATGCTTAAGATACTCTGCTTAAAATAAATAAACACGATTCTACTACTCTGTTATAAAAAATATAATCCCTCTATTTCTACCCTATCATGAAAAATATACAACCTTAATTTTTACTCTCTTAAAAAATTATGTACCCACTAAATATGCTGTGCTTTCAATAAATAAAATCTCCTCTGCTGCTCAGATATAAAAAATATAACACCTCTGTTTCTACACTCTTATGAAAATTATACACACTTTCAATATACTCTGCTTTAAAATAAATGAAAATTTCTGCTACTCCGTTATAAAAAATATACACTCTCTATGTCTACTGTGATAAAAAATATATACCTTCAGTTTGTAACCTGTTATAAGTAATATACACACTCTTAATATAATCTGCTTTAAAATAAAAAAAATCTCTTCTGCTACTCTGTAATAAAAAATATGATCCCTCAATTTCTACTGTGTTATTAAAGATATAGAACCTTAATTTTTACTGTTATAAAAAATATATACCCTTTAAATATGCTCTGCTTTAAATAAATAAAAAATCCTATGCTACTCAGTTATGAAAAATATAACACCTGTTACTACATTCTTATGAAAATTATACACAATTAAATATACTCTGCTTTAACATAAATAAAACCTTCTGCTACTCTGTTATAAAAAATATACGCTCTCTATGTCTAATGTTCTAATAAATGTACACCCTCACGTTGTAACCAGTTAAAAATAATATACACACGCTTAATATACTCTGCTTTAATATAAATAAAAACTATTCTGCTATTGTCAGATAAAAAATAAAATCCCTCTATTTCTACACTGTTATGAAAAGAATAAAATCTTAATTTTTACTATCATAAAAAATATGTACCCTTTAAATACGCTCTGCTTTAAATAAAAAAAAATCCTATGCTGCTCAGATATGAAAAATATAACACCTCTGTTACTACATTCTTATGAAAATTATACACCCTTTAATATACTCTGCTTTAAAATAAATAAAAACATCTGCTACTATTATAAAAAATATACACTCTCTATTTCTACTGTTATAAAAAAACACCTTCATTTGTAACCTGTTATAAACAATATACACAGTCTTATTATACTCTGCTTTAAAATAAGTATCTTTCTTCTTCTACTCTGTTATAAAATATATAATCACTCTTATTCTACCCTATTATGAAAAACATAGAATCTTAATTTTTACTGTTATAAAAAATATATACCCATTAAATATACTCTGCTTTAAATAAATAAAAACTCCTCTGCTACTCAGTTATGAAAAATATAACACCTGTTACTACACTATTATGAAAATTATACACCCTTTAAGTATACTCTGCTTTGAAATAATTTAAAAAGTCTGCTACTGTTATAAAAAATATACACTCTCTATTTCAACAGTGATAAAAATATACACCCACATTTTATACCCTGTTATTAATAATATACACACTCTTAATATACTCTGATTTAAAATAAATAAACACTATTCTTCTATTGTCTTATAAAAAATATAATTCCTCTATTCCTACACTGTTATGAAGAGTATGAAACCTTAATTTTTACTCTCCTATAAAAAATATGTACCCTTTAAATATGCTCTGGTTTAAATAAATTAAAGCACCTCTGCTGCTCAGATATGAAAAATATAACACCTCTGTTACTTCATTCTTATGAAAATTATACACCCTTTAATATACTCTGCTTTAAAATAAATAAAAACTTCTTCTACTCTGTTATAAAAAATATACACTCTAAATGTCTACTGTGATAAAAAATATACACCCTTACTTTGTAACCTATTTTAACATACACACTCTTAATATACTCGGCTTTACAATAAATAAACACTATTCTGCTATTCTGTTATTAAAAAATATAATCCCTCTATATCTACCCTGTTATGAAAATTATAGAACATCAATTTTTACTGTGTTAAAAAAATATGTACCCTCTAATTATTCTCTGCTTTAAATAATTAAAAACTCCTCTGCTACTCAGTTATGAAAAATATAACACCTCTGTTTCTACATTCTTTTTTTTTATATATACTTTTTATTGCATTTTAGGTTTGGGGGTACATGTGAAGAACATGCAAGATTGCTACATAGGTACACACATGGCAGTGTGATTTGCTGCCTTCCTCCCCATCACCTGTATCTGTTATTTCTCCCCATGCTATCCCCTCCCCAACTCCCCACCCCCTGCTGTCCCTCCCCTTTCTCCCCCCTGACAGACCCCAGTTTGAGATGCTCCCCTCCCTGTGTCCATGTGTTCTCATTGTTCAACACCCATCTATGAGTGAGAATATGCGGGGTTTGGTTTTCTGTTCC
>PVKV010037225.1:0-15006 GCA_004027835.1 Alouatta palliata
CTTTAAGTTTCCAATTCCCTGGCCCCTTCCTTCCATAAGACCTACTCAGAATCCTCTGGCTGCTGGCTGCTCACTCTCCCCTCAGGTCAACTCCTTCCCTGTGCACAGGTAAGTCCACCCACGGCCTGCTTGCACATCTGCCCCTGATGTGCACCTGGGGCCTAGGAATCCACGTGGGGCCTGTGATCCAACAGGGGCCCCAGTTGATTAAAACGAATTTTGATTATTCCTGTAGAGGAGGAAAGGCCTCCTAGCAACAAGAAGCACAGTTTCACATCAAATACGTAAAAATGATCTCATCTTGTGGAGGAAAAGTATCTTAATTTTAATCACCAAATTAACTTTTTGATAAATATTTAAGGTTATAACAAAACATAAATGCAAATTAAGCAGCAGTTGCAGGGAATGCTATTGAGTTTCTCATTTGTGGTTTGAACACGGAAAGGCCCCATCCAGTCATGGTCATAATTTGTTACTTTAATCTTCTTGTTCTTCTGATTAACAGAAACAACATAGTGACAATGGTGGCGATGCTGGTTTAAGTACACAACTGAGCTTTAGCGGCAGAAACATCAGGTGCTCCCAGTTACAGTGCCGCTGTTCTTAGTGGGGTGAGAAAATCAGTCTTGTTTTGTATATACTCGGGGAGCAGGAGTACATGTGGGAATGACCGCATTTCTCTGGACTTACCTTTTCCACAGAAGAGTCACAGTTTATCCTGCACTCTCCATCTGTGATCAAAAGCCATGGAAGAGAGAAGGGCATTTCAACCTGAGACTCAGTTACCAGAATTGCACCTGCCCCACCTCCTTACAACCATATATGCCACCTCTCTGTGCTGAGCCAGAGGGGTTCACAGGGCACAGACTGAGGCCAGACGCCATGATCCCTGCCCTCCCAGCTGGCAGGTATTCTGGGGTCACCTGGAGGAGGGAAGCTCCTGGGCTCCGTCTTCTTCACCAGCAGGGGGCAGCAGAACTGCAGACAGAAGCGGTTGGGTCCGCCCAGGAGGAGGCTAAGAGGGAGGCCATCCCTGAAGGCTCAACAAGTGTCCAAGGATCAGTCCTGAGTCTGGAAGTCCAGTAAGGTGCCTCGTATCCCCTCGGGTTGTAGTAACTCCGTCCTGAGGGTTAGACTCACACAGTCACCCAGGACACTGACAGGAGCCTAGACACAGTGAGGGCCTCACCTGGGAAATACAGCTGGAGGCGCTGGGCACTGGTGTCAGCCTGGGCAGCTCCCACAGGGCTGGGATTTTCTGTGAGACGTCCCCGAGGTTGAGGTGCACTAGGAAGGGGGCACAGTGTGAGGGGATGGGGCTCCCAGCGTCAGAGCCCTTCACCCAGAATGGCGGCCTGAGCCTCCCGTCACTCTCAGGGTCTTGTCCCTCTCTGTGCAGCAGCATTTTGGGGAGCTCAACCCTCAGTCCTGGGCATTTCCAGAGACCCCACACCTCTTCTCCCTCTCACATTCCTTCCAACTCCAGGCAGACTCTGACTCAGGGTCAGCCCCCATGCTCAGGAGAGTCTCAGGTGGGTGGGGTGGCGCATTCATGGCCCTGGTTCCTGGATGGGACATCTCCAGCCTTCTTGAGCAGATGCTCTGTCTGCACAGGGAAGGGGATTCTCTCCTGCCTCAGGCCACAGCTCTGGCCACCAGGTGGTCTTTGGCAGTGACAGTATACACATTGCAAGGACCAGGGCCCACCCACCCTGCAAAGCCCACGCCCTGTGCAAAGTCTGTGTCCCTGGGATGCTTACGGAGACCATGGGGCTCAAAGTGGATTTTCAATCAGTATTTCATGTAAACTTGCAAAAAGCACAAGAAAATCACACTGGACTCAGAACCCTGGTGTTTTTCTGGTGCTTTTTACAAGTTTACGTAAAATACTGATGGGAAAAATAAAGAATGGCAGAGCCGAGGATGGCAATGACTGGTCTACTGTGGGGATGCACGTGGCCTAGTAGGATCAGCGGTATGGGTGAAATGAGACCAGACGTCCTGGTGACTCCACATGGGTGAGTGGTTCCTTAAGTGACTCAACTAGTCTCACTGAAATAGTTACCAAGTGTCCTAAAGACACAATACATCATTTAGATAAAATGACCAGGATGGGACATTTCCTCCTGCCAGGAAGATAGTGGACAAAGGCATGAGCAGGGCTGGCCCCAGCTCACCTGGATCTGAGACCCCCTGGATCTGAGCCCTCCAAGCAGGCTCTGCATAGAGGGCAGTGAGAGTGGATTTAGGACTTGGGTGACCAGGATGTACTGGGGTTTGATAAGATTCAACTAAGACTCAGTTGTGACTTAGGGAAATGGGACCTGCCTTGGATCATCAGACTGAGGTGGACATCCATCAGTTGGTCTCTGCATTTCCACAGGTCATGACAAGCCAGTCCTTGGCCTGAATATCCTGGATCAGTCCCCAGAACTGCCCAGCTCAGGCTCAAGACTCTCCCTCAATATAGAAGGACCTGAAAATCCTCCCAGCTCCACAGCTCCCTGTAGGGTGGACAGAGGCCTCAACGTGGCTCAGAGTCTCCTCCTGGCCAGTGTCGCCTCCCTCACCTCCTTTCACATCCTCTGTGCCTGCAGTTCTCCATCTCAGAGTCTGCTTCCAGGGACCCAAACTGAGATCACCAGCAATCCCCAACATGAGCCCTGCGGGACCTGAGGAGGTCACTGTACACTGGAAAGCACCCGTTTATTCCTAAATTAGCACTGTGGGTATCAAAATGCCCAGTGAGATCGGAGTCTTTCTTGCATCTATGTGGAATGAAAACGAGTCTGACTCGCCAGGTGCTCTGGGATCCAAGGGGGAGTTGGAGTCAGCTCTCCCTGAAGGGAAGCCTGGGGCATGGGGAGCAGTCTCACCCCACACAGGGACCACAGACGCGCCTACAGAGTGAGCTGCAGAATGGGCATTCCCCACCTCCACCCTCCACATCCTGTGCAAAAATCATTCTTTTTACCCTTCCTTCAGCCTATCAAATTTGACACTTAAAAAGCCACCACGATCCATCCTTGTCAACAGGAAGCCCATTGACATCTCTATCAGCCACACAGTGTCTAAAAATTATTCACAAAATAATAGCCATGAAAAGTATACAAAATGTCTCATAAATAACTGTACTAAGATTACGTATGAAAGTGACACTATTTTTGATATGCCAGGTAAAGAAAATATGTTACTTAAACTCATTTATTTCTTTGTATTTCTAATGTGGTGAGTAGAGAGTGGGATTCCCATGAGGTTCACATCACGTTGTGATTCAACAGTGCTCGTCTGCACCCCTTTAGGGTACAGGGGCTGTGCAGTGACCTGGTGCAGGAAGCCCCATCTCCACCCATAGGACATCAGTGTGAGCCCAGGGAGAGGTGCTGGTGTAAGAGAGATGAGAACACAGCGGTGAACCACTGCTTGTGCAGGACACTGAGCCTTCACTTTGAGCCAAATAAGTTTCCTTTCCTATCTTCCATCCTGAGCAAGAGGTCTTCCTAGACTTCTTTTTGTTTTTGGCTTTGTGCCCCTTCAGGTTTGGGGCTGTCCGGACTCTTAGCAAAGGGACACTGAGGAAACCGAGGAGTCTCACACTGACTCTGCTGAAGTTCTTCCGCTGGGGCCATTCCAAACTGCTGCGTACGACGATTTCCTTTCCTGATGCTCAGATAGCTGCTCCATGCACTTGCCATGGTTTCAGGGCAGAATCTAGGTGGGAAAACAGGATAGTGTATGTTATAATATTTAAATTAAATCTGAACCAATAATATTTATTTTAATATGAAACGTAAAAAAATTTTGTCATAGGTAATAGGAAAGATGAAAAAAAGACTAAAAGTATTTTCAGAAAATAAAAACAAAAATGCATTTGTTAAATATCTGCGTGTCTTAGGTGTTGCAGAGTTGAGAGAGGTCAGCTGTAGTTTGCCCTGAGGATGTGCTCAGATGGGGGAAGCAGGAAAGCAGGAAACACGCATCTCTGTGACCTGACACATAAATCACACTTAAATGGAAATAAACCTTTCAATAAATCAACGATTCACAACACATATCACTCTAGTGCACACAGAAAGTCCTGTTAGCCACTCCCTTTGTCCTGCTGGGTCATATCCCCATGGATCACCTGTGTCCAGAGGGGGCACTGTGGTCCCCATTTCTCAGGCTGAGAACCAGAGGCTGGGAAGAAGTCGCCTGCTCGTGAGTGGGAAGGGCAGCCTTGGGAGCAGTGGGCTCCGGCTCAGGACTGTGGCCCTAGTTGATGCTCCGTGTTCCCTCCACAGGGTCCGTCCCACATTTCCCTGTGTGGATGTGGGTCGTTTCCTGGTGCGGCCGACGTGCTCCAGGGGTTCAGTGCTACAGATGCTTCGGCACAAAGCGTGGGGGTGGGGATGGGCGGGGCTGCAGCTTGGGAGTCCGCAGACCAAGGACACCCAGCAGAGAGTTCCACGGGGTGGGCAGCCCCATTCCTGACAGTGGAGACAGCCTGGAGGTGGGTGCCCAGTAGAGGGCACTGCAGGGTGTGCTCAGGCCTGGGAGTCACAGAGACGCAGACACCACACAGCAGAGACATGGAGGGCCAGGAGGTCACTCAGGTGAGGGGCTTCAGCAGATCTTTCTCTCCTGAGCAAATCAGGTACAAAAAAATTAAGTACTTGCCGTCAGAATAGACAAAGACTTTCATCTTTGCATTGTCAAGGGAAACAGAAATCTTGGAGCCCAGACCCATGAGGGTGGGGTTAGGCATGTGGCTCACTCCCCAGATTTGCATGGAGGCTCTGCCCTCCTCTGAGGCAGAGGAGATAAGACAGGGCTGGGGGCAGTCCCAGCGCTGTGGTCTCAGGAGGCAGCGCCCTGGGGACTTCTCCACTATGGCCTGGAATCTGCTCCTCCTCATTCTCCTCAGTCAGGGCACAGGTGACACCTCCAGGGAAGGGACCCCAGGGACCTCTGGGCCGATCCTTGGTCTCCTGCTCCTCAGGTTAATGTGGGCTCAGCACTGACTCACTAGAGTGTGTTTCTTCCTTTTTCCAGGGTGCTGGGCTCAGTCTGCCCTGACTCAGCCTCGCTCAGTGTCCGGGTCCCCTGGACAGTCGGTCACCATCTCCTGCACTGGAACCAGCAGTGATGTTGGGGGTTATAACTATGTCTCCTGGTACCAGCAGCACCCAGGCACAGCCCCCAAACTCATGATTTACGATGTCAGTACTCGGCCATCAGGGGTCTCTGATCGGTTTTCTGGCTCTAAGTCTGGTAACACGGCCTCCCTGACCATCTCTGGGCTCCAGGCTGAGGATGAGGCTGATTATTACTGCTGCTCATATAGAAGCAGCAACAGTTTCCACAGTGGTCCAGGTTCATGGGGAACTGAGACCAAAACCTGCCCTGGGCTCTCAGGCTCCCTTTTTGCTATGAAGATGTTCCCTCAGCTGGTCCAAGGTCTGTCATTGGATAAGAACACACTCACTTCATCTATTTGATTGGATCATGGGTTTGCCAAAGATAGCCCTGTGTCACAATCACAGAACATTTATCTGCATTGCTTGCTCTGAGTTTCGGGAGAGCTTTCATGTGTCAGGAATCGACTCCTCCTAAGGTAAAGTCTGAGGGAGAGGGAGGGGCAAGTGGCCAAGGAAGCTTGTATCAAAGCTGGAATATCCAGGGCAGGCTCAGAGAGAAGGGTCCTCATATCAGCATTTGACTGAAGCCAAAACAGAAGAGAACAAGGAAGTTCTGAGAACAACAAATGAATAAACAGTTTAAGTTTTAAATACATTGAATGTGTTTATAATCCATGAAAAGTCTAGAACAGAATTGAACAATGGGATAAGGAAAAGAGCTTGAGATGTTAAACTATAAAGACCCCAAGGCAAGTTGGCAGAAAAAGAAGAGAACCTTTTTGGTGGAAATATGTATATGCTCCAAATTATGCTTTTACGTGTGTGTGTGTGTGTGTGTGTGTGTGTGTGTGTGTGTAAGGAAACATTCCGTGGAACATTCTTCTTCCTTATACTCAAGATCACTCTCGCCCCACGAGAAAACCTAAAGGGAATGTCAGGCTGCAGGGACATAACTTAATCATGTTTGTAAAGTGCGTAACACAGAGTCGCACACACCCCAGCTGCACCTCACACCCCAGCTGCTCCTCACATCCCAGCTGCACCTCACACCCCAGCTGCTCCTCACACCCCAGCTGCTCCTCACATCCCAGCTGCTCCGCACACCTCAGCTGCTCCGCACACCCCAGCTGCTCTGCACACTCCAGCTGCTCCTCACATCCCAGCTGTTCCGCACATCCCAGCTGCACCTGAGTTGGCAGCAATTATTCCTGACATCACTCATGAAAATTGGAGCTGGGATGGAGGGAAGGCAGTGCAGAGGGTTTCAGGGGGTTAGGAAAAGAGAGACTTTAGTGATTTAAAAGTAAGTTCTAGGAGTGCAGGCGAGCATCCCTGGGGCATTCTCCTGCTAACTCTCACCATGTCTCAGAAACGGTTTTAAGGTGAAGTCTACTAGAGAGCTAAGGGAGGAGTTTTCAGAATCGAGTTTTGAAATGTCATGCACGAGGGGGTGAGAGTCAGGGGGTGGGAAGACACAGCTGAGCTCATCGAAGGGTGTTTAAGTTTTTCTGGCCCTAGAGTTTTGGCCATCCCTACGTGACCAGGGCCTCAGATAAGCAGACAGTTTATCTGCTTCTCTCCTCCAACCATAGTTCCTGGTTACCCTGAGCCCAGGTCAATGCTTCTGTGGCCTTTCCATTCTAACAGCCCATCTGACTCCCGGTTGTGCTGAATGGACTGACCCAGAGTAACCAGTAGGAGGTTCCCCTGCTCTCACACCCCAGAGTCTCTTCCTTTCAGTGGCACCAGCCCAGCCCTAATGTCCATCCATCTGTTCCTGCCCATCCAGGCCTCCATGCTGCCCACTGTAAATGGCCACAGGTCACAAACTGATTGTAAATCTTGAGCCGATTGTCCTGACTCTGCAGAAGGGAACATCTCCTCCCAGCACCAGGATGTCACAAGCAAGGCCAGCTGTGGGAAGGCAAGTGGGGGAGTAACGTGCATCACAGAGTGTAGACAAGACAAGGCAGCTCTGATGCCTCTCAGGATGGTTCAGGTCCCTGCAAGCAGGCCCACAGAACAGGAATGCAGGCTGGAAGATGGGCTCCCTTTCTCCTGTACACAAAACAGCACAGTGTGCAAGGTTGTCCATGTATAGGAGGGTGCCCCGGTGTGTACCCATGTGTGAAAGTGTGCCCAGGGTTGTGCTCATGTGCAGGAGTGTGTGCAGGTGTGTAAATGTGTGTGCTCATGAGGAGGAGTGGGCACAGGCATGTAAACGTGGGTGCCTGTGTGGGGAAGTGTGCGCAGGTGTGCCCACAAGTGTGTGCAGGTGTGCAAATGCTTGTGCCCGTGTTTAGGATTGTGCCCAGGTGTGCAAAGGCACCCATCCATGTGTGGGAGTGTGCCCGGGTGTGTGCCTGTGTGCAGGAGAGTGCACGGCTGTGTAAATGGGTGCACCCATGTGCAGGAGTGTGTGCAGGCGTGAGGAGTGTGTGAAGGTGTGCAAATATGTGCACACATGTGTGGGAGTGTGCCAGGTGTGCTCCTGTGTGGGAGTGTGTGCAGGTGTGTAAATGGGTGCACCCGTGTGTGGAATGTGCTGATGTGTATACCTGTGTGCGGGTGTGTGCATGTGTGTACATGTGCATGCTGGTGTTACCAGGGAGTGCTGCCAGTGTCAAATGTCCCAAACTCAACATTGTTTTATTTTCCTCACTTACCGCCTCCCTAAGATGTGCCTCTGGGTTAAACGAGTTCTTGCGGGCAAGGCCCACAAACAGGCATGGCATGGGCTGTAGTCAGTACTGAGTCAGTGTCATCAAACATTGTCATGCTTATATGCAAGCAGGGTGGGCCACATGTACGCCCCTGTCTGGTCCTGACAGAGCAGCAGAAAGGGGACTCAGACACAACAATAGCCAGCGTCCTGGCAACACAGAGACATCTTTCACCCCTGTGAGCTTCACAGACAACCGTGGGTATGGGATTCCTGTCATACCTTTAAGATTGTTCAAATAAGCACTGATGATCACTCCCGTATGAGATACGAGGAGAATCATTCCACACATGTGCACACACCCGCACACAGGTATACACATCAGCACATATGAACCAAACACAGGAAGCCCACACTGAAGCCTGCCGAGTTCTCTCCAGTCCAGCGTGATGGAGGATGCATTTTCTTTGGGACTTTTGAGAGTATGGAGAAGGCCTGAGGAAACCAGGCTCAGCTGTGGGCTCCAAAGACAAAGCTCTGGGATGTCTCACCATGGCCTAGACCCTTCGCCTGCTATCTCTCCTCACTCTCTGCACAGATGCTGCCCCCAGGCTAAGTCCCCACACAACCATAAGCCTATTCCTGACCCTGAGCTAGCACAGGTGATGCTTCAGGATATGGGACCCTGAGAATGAGCCCCAAAGTGTCCTCAACCTTCAGTTTCTGTGATTTCCAAAAGACTCAGCTACAACCAGTAGAGATGGCCATGAGACACCTGTCCCCCACCTGCCCGGGAGAGAGTACAGCAGGCAACAGTGCAGAGATAGCCAGGAGGAGCCGGGCCAGATCCTGCATCCAAAGCTGCCCCCAATACCCACACATTCTCCAGCTGTAACCTGGGGTACAGCCCGCACCTTCTCCAGTCTGAGGTGGGCTCCTCAGCATGGCTGGCCCATGACGGGGGATGTCAGTGTGTCCATGGGACACATCCCTGCCGCCTGCCTGGTCCTCATGCCCCCTCCCTCCCACCTTGGTTAAGTTCTGCTCCGAAGGCCCAGGTTCAGAACTAGGGAGCCTTGGATCAGTCCCTGGACTTGCCCTGCTGCTTTCTGTTCTCCTGAGCCACTTAGTCTCTCTTAGCCACAGTGTCAGCTGCTGTGAAGTGAGGAGCCTCATACTGAACTGAAGAAGCTTTTTTCTTCATTCAAAATTTAAAAATAGAAAAGCAATGAATGTCGTATTTACTAATTAAACCCCAATGAGAGGATGTCCTTCAAAGGGTTTCAGACATGGAACTTGTCTTTCCTCTGCAAGGATTTCAGGAAACAGGCTCAAAACGAGCTTGTTTTCTGTATGGTGGGAACAGCAGCCCCCAGCTGAGAATAAGCAGGAGAGCCTCAGTTTCATCAGGAAAGCAGACTAGGCTAGTGTAGAAGTCCTCCTGGCAGAAACTCTGAGAAGTGTGGAATGAAAGAAACAGAAACTTGAAATTCATGGTGCTGACAATGGTGATGTCAGCTCACAGCTAAGCTGCAGTGCAGGGAACATCAGGTGATCGTAGTGAATCACAGCTGCTGCTATTATGTGTGAGGTGTACCCATTTTCTTCCTAAGTGCACAGGAAGAAGGGTCCCTGGAGGATGGCGTGCACGTCTCTCTGGACTTTGAAAGCTTTACAGAAGAGCTCTCTCATTAGTCCTGATAGAATGAAACCACTAGAGGAGGGCATCTCCACCCTGAGACACTTTTACAGCAATCGCACCTGCCCCACCTCCCTGCACTGTGTGTGTGAACTCTGTGCTGGGCTGAGCAGGGTGGATTGGGTCACACTGGCACGGAATGGGGCTAGACTCTCTGGTCCTCAACTTCTGAGGTGACAGGAGCAGTGGGGTCACCTGGAAGAAAAAAGATCCTGGGCCGAGTCTCCTCCACCAGCTGGGGGCAGCAGAGCTGCAGCCAGGAGCAGTCAGGAGCCAGGCTGGGGCTGCCCAGGTGGGGCAAAGAGGAAGCCCAGCCTGGGGATCAACAGGTGTCCAATAGTCTTCAGACTGAAAGTGACAGTTCATCCTATCCCCTTAGGCTGCAGTGGCCATGTTCTGAGGGTCAGGCTCACACAGTGTCACCCCAGGACACTGACAGAAGCCTGGCACAGTGAAGGCCTCACCTGGGAAATGCAGCTAGAGGATCCTGGGCCCAGGTGTCAGCCCAGGCAGCCTCCTCAGGAAGGGGATACCCTGGGAGACGTCCCGAGGTCAAGGTGCTCTAAGAGGGGGCACAGTGTGAGGGGATGGGGCTCCCAGGGCCTGAGTCCTTCACCCAGGGTGGCTGCTTGAGCCTCCTGCCACTCTCAGGGCCTTGTACCTCCCTGTCCAGCAGTGTCCTGGGGAGCTGAGCCCTCTGTCCTGGACACTTCCAGACACATTCGACCCGTGCTCCCTCTGCCTCTCCTTCCAGCTCCAGGCAGACTGACTCAGGGGTTGGCTCCTGTGCTCAAGTGAATCTCAGGTGGGTGGGGTGAAGATGCATTTGGGGCCCTGGTCCCTGCATGGGGCATCCCCAGCCTCCTCGAGGACATGTTCTCCAGAGGGACGAGGATTCTCAACTGACTCAGGCCACAGCTCTGACCCGAAGCTGTCCATGCTCTGTGACATGACAATACCAAGGGACTTGGCTGGAGTAACCAGGGACCGCCCATCCTGTGGAGCTCACTTGCTGTGCAAAGACCATGTCCCTGGGACCCTTATAGAGATCACGGGGCCTGAAGGCAGATTCTCAGTCGAGTCTGCTGCTCTTTGCAAGTTTACATAAAACATTGATGAGAAAAACATAAATAGGTAACAGACCGGCTGAGGGGGCCGACTGCTGATTTCTTGTGGCAATGGGGGTGGGTACGGAAGGGCAGCACCATGGATGAATGAGACCAGAGGCCCTGTTGACTCCACAGGTGTGTGTGCTTGCTTAAATGACCCAACTATTCCTAATGAAATAATTAGCAAGTGTTCTAGTGACACAGCACAGCCTTTAGATGAGATGAATAAGAGGGGACTGAGTCTGAGAGGGACCAGGAGGAGGAAGATGATGGGTCTCTTGTCCACCTGCTGCTGAGTCAGGTGTCATTCTGGTTTCACAGCAGGGCCCAGATCAGCCCATGGCCAACCTCCTGGAAGGTCCACAGCTCTGCTGAGCCTGGCCCAGGACAGACTTCAGGTCAGCCAGGTTTGGGACAGTAGCATGAGGTCAAATCCCAGGAAAGTGACTGTGATCACAGGGCGTGAAGGCTGAGGCTGATTTTCTAACCTCAGATCCTGCTTCCTGTTTCTCCTGTCGCCTGTGCTGCCCCCACGGCTGGTTTGAGTGACATCTCTCCAGGAGGAGTCCCAGAACATATAAATTTGCATAAACACCAAACACTGACTGCCCCCAAAAGCCTGAAAGGGAATAAGAGAGGCCTGGGGAGCCCAGCTGTGCTGTGGGCCCAGGAGGAAGAGCTCTGGGTGTCTCACAATGGCCTGGACTTCTCTCCTGCTCCCTCTCCTCACTCTCTGCACAGGTACTGACCCCAGGCTCAGTCCCCACAGATCCTAAGTTGACCCTGCCCTGAATCCTGAGCAAAGCGTAGACACAGTCTCTGGGTGGGACTCCTAGGAATGGTTCCTCTGTCTTCAAGCCCCCTATCCTGTTCTTCCTTGCAGGCTCTGAGGCCTCCTATGAGCTGACACAGCCACCCTCCGTGTCAGTGTCACCGGGACAGATGGCCAGGATCACTTGCTCTGGAGATGCGTTGCCAAAACAATATGCTTATTGGTACCAGCAGAAGCCAGGCCAGGTCCCTGTGCTGGTGATATATAAAGACAGCGAGAGACCCTCAGGGATCCCTGAGCGATTCTCAGGGACTTCTCCCCCTAACCCACACTCCAGTTGAGATACTGCGCTTCTCCCATGCCCTCTGCCACCGACAGACCAGGAGATCCCTGCCAGGCTGAGACACACCACAAGTTGCCCGTAGAGATCTGAGTGGAGGCTCTGGCAGGTGCCACATGTTGTTGGCACAGATCTGACCAGCACTGAGAGAGCCTGCAGGACGGAGCTACCTGCTCCCCAGAAAGAGGGGGAGCTCAAAGCAGGGAGACAGGTGATACAGCTAGGCGGGTCCCATCCCCAAAGACCAGCAAACTGAGCCCTCTCAATTAAGAGTTTTGCAGCCAGCACATCAGGATGATTGACTCGGTGAGGGGAAGGGCGTCTGCCATCATTGAGGCAGGTCTAAACCTACTTGTGTAAACAAAAGCCACAGGAAGCTTACACAGCAGCTGGACTCAGTCCGTGACACCCCAGCAGCGCCTCTGCAGGCAGACCAGGAACGGACTGCCTGCTCAAGTAGCTCCCTCAACCCTGTATAACCAAAAAGACTTCTCATACGGGACAGCTCTGGCTGTCACCTGGTGGGTACCCTTCCAGAACAAAGCTACCAGAGGAAAGATCAGGCAGCAATATTTGCTGACTGCAACCCCCACCGGTGATTCCCAGGCAAGCAACATCTAGAGTGGACCTTCAGCAGTCCTACAGCAGAGGGGCCTGTTAGAAAGAAAACGAAAAAACAAAAAGAAATAGTTTTAACATCAACAGAAAGGATGTACACTCAGACATCCCATTCAAAATCACCAATTCAAAGATCAAAGCTAGATAAATCCACTAAGATGGGAAGAAACCAGTGCAAAAAGAATTAAATCATGAAAGACCAAAATGCCTCTCTTCCTCCAAGAGACGAAAACTTCTTACCAGCAAGGGAACAAAACAGGATGGAGAATGAGTTTGATGAATTGACAGAAACAGGCTTCAGAAGGTGAGTAATAACAAACTTCTCTGAGTTAAAGGAACGTGTTCTAACCCAATGCAAAGAAACTAAAACCCTTGAAAAAAGGTTAGATGAAATGCTAACTAGAATAACCAGCTTAAAGAAGAACATAAATGACTTGATGCAGTTGAAAAACACAGCATGAGAACTTCATGAAGCATACACAAGTTTCAATAGCCGAATCGATCAAGCAGAAGAAAGGATATCAGAGATTGAAGATTAACTCAATGAAATAAGACAAAAAGGCAAGATTAGAGAAAAAAGAGTGAAAAGAAGCGAACAAAGCCTCCAAGAAATATGGGATTATGCGAAAAGACCTAATCTATGCTTGATCGGTGTACCTAAATGTGACGGGGAGAATGAACCCAAGCTGGAAAACACTCTTCAGGATATTATCTAGGAGAACGTCCCCACCTAGCAGGGCAAGCCAACATTCAAGTCCAGGAAACACAGAGAACACCACAAAAATATTCCTCAAGAAGAGCAATCCCAAGGCATATAATAGTCAGATTCACCAGGACTGAAAAAAAAAAAAAAATGCTAAGGGAAGCCACAGAGAAAGGTCGGGTCACCCACAAACAGAAGCTCATCAGACTTACAGTGGATCTCTCGGCAGAAACCCTACAAGCCAGAAGAGCATGGGGGCCAATATTAAACATCCTTCAAGAAAAGAACTTTCAACCCAGAGTTTGATGTAAAAATCTTCAACAAAATACTGGCAAACAGATTGCAACAGCACATCAAAAAGATTATCCATCACAATAAAGTAGGCTTCATCCCGGGGATGCAAGTCTGGTTCAACATATGCAAATCTATAAATGTAATCCATCACATAAACAGAGCCAAAGAGAAAAGCCACATGATCATCTCAATAGATGCAGAGAAGACCTTCTACAAAATTCAACAGCCCTTTATGCTAAAAACTCTCAATAAACTAGGTATTGATGGAACATTTCCAAAAATAATAAAAGCTATTTACCACAGATCCACAGCTAATATCATACTGAATGGGCAAAAACTGGAAGCATTATTTGAAAACTTGCACTAGACAAGGATGCCCTCTCTCATCATTTCTATTCAATGTAGTATTAGAAGCTCTAGCCAGAGCATTCAGGCAAGAAAAAGAAATAAAGAGTATTAAATTAGGAAAAGAGGAAGTCAAATTGTCTCCATTTGCAGACGACATGATTGTATATTTAAAGACCCCTTCATCTCAGCCCAAAATCTCCCTAAGATGATAAGCAACTTCAGCAAAGTCTCAGGATACAAAAATCAATGTGCAGAAATCACAACCATTCCTATACACCAATAACAGACAAACTGAGAGCCAAGTCATGAGGGAACTGCCATTCACAATTGCTTCAAAGAGAACAAAATACCTAGGAATACAACTAACAAAGGATGTAAAGGACCTCTTCAAGGAGAACTACAAACCACTGCTCAAGGAAGTAAGAGAGGACAGAAACAGATGGAAAAACATTCCATGTTCATGGTTAGGAAGAATCAATATTGTGAAAATGGCCATACTGACCAAAGTAATTGATAGATTCAACACTATCCCCATCAACTGTCTACTGACCTTCCTCACAGAACTGGAAAAAAACACTTTAAACTTCATACAGAACCAAAAGAGAGCCAGCATAGCCAGGACAATCCTAAGCAAAAGGAACAAAGCTGGATGCATGTGCTACCTGACTTCAAACTATACTACAAGACTACAGTAATCAAAACAGCATGGCACTGGTACCACAACAGAGATATAGACCAATGAAACAAAACAGACGCCTCAGAAGTAATACCAGACATCTACAACCATCTGATCTTTGACAAACGTGACAAAAACAAGCAATGGGGAAAGGATTCCCTGTTTAATAAATGGTGTTGGGAAAACTGGCTAGCCATGGCAGAAAGCTGAAACTGGATGCTGTCCTTACAACTTACACTAAAATTAACTCCAGATGGACTAAAGATTTAAATGTAAGACCTAACAACATAAAAACCTTAGAAGAAAACCCAGGCAATACCATCAGGACATAGGCATAGGTAAGCTCTTCATGACTAAAACACCAAAAGCAATCGCAACAAAAGCCAAAATAGAGAAATGGGATCTAATTAAAATTAAGAGTTTTTGCACAGCAAAAGAAACAATCATGAGAGTGAATGGGCAACCAACAGAATGGAAAAGAAATTTTGTAATCTATCCATCTGACAAAGGACTAGTATCCAGAATCTATGAAGAACTAAAGCAGATTTACAAGAAAAAAACGAACAAACCCATTCAAAAGTGGGTGAAAGATACGAACAGACACTTTTCAAAAGAGGACATTTATGAGGCCAACAAATATACGAAGAGATGCTCATCATCACTGG
>PVKV010037226.1:0-15004 GCA_004027835.1 Alouatta palliata
TGTGTGTGTGCATGTGTATGGTATATGTGGCATGTCTGCCTGGCGTACATGTGTGGGGGATGTGCATGTGTGTGTGCCTGTGTATGGTATGTGTGGCATGCCTGCCTGGCGTACATGTAGGGGGGGATGTGCATGTGTGTGTGCATGTGTATGGTGTGTGTGGCATGCCTGCCTGGTGTGCATGTGTGAGTGATGTGCATGTGTGTGTGTGTGTGTGTGTGTATGCTGTGCTTGCATGCATGTGTCTATGTGTGTGCATGCATGTGGCGGGTATACATGTGTGCTTATGTGTGTGGTGGATGTACATGTATATGCATGTGAGTCATGTGTGCATGTGTGTGGTGGATGGGGTGCATGCCTTTATGTGTGTGTTTCCATGTGTGTGCATGTGCATCAAGTGGTGTGTGCATGCGTGTGTGGTGTGCCTGTGTGTGTGCATGCATGTGTGCACGTGGCTGTACATGCATGTGGTGTAGGGAGGAAGCTGGAGTCTGGGGGTGTCCATCCCTTCTAGGGGGCTCTTCATAGCAGGGTGGGAGATGGGCCCACAGAGAAAAAGCAGGAGGGGAAAATTGGCTGAGACACTCCGCGGCCACCTGGGAAGGCCAGGGAAGCCTGGGCCGCCAGGGCTGTTTCAGAACTGCACAGTCTCTGGCCAGCAAGCTGAGCCCTTCCTGAGCTGGTGGTGGAAATACAGAAGAAATGGAGAGTTTTCTTCTGGGCTTGTGACTGGGTGCAGTGGGTGTCCAGGCCTGATATGGACAGGGCCCTGGGGAGGGGATGGGGCTGCTGGGCCTGCCATCAGGGGACTGTTGGCCAATCCACAAAAGAGTGGACCAAAGCAGGCTCAAGGGGCTCAGGGGCTTTGCCAGCAGCCAGAGGGACACCGATGCCACGCCACAGCCTCAAACACCCTCCACTTGTGTGTTCTTGGTGTGGGGAAACGTGCGTCTCTGTGCTGGCTGCGTGTGAACACGTGCCGGGCCGCGTGGGAAAGACCCTCCACTTGTGTGTTCTTGGTGTGGGGAAACGTGCGTCTCTGTGCTGGCTGCGTGTGAACACGTGCCGGGCCGCGTGGGAAAGACCCTCCACTTGTGTGTTCTTGGTGTGGGGAAAACGTGCGTCTCTGTGCTGGCTGTGTGTGGACGCGTGCCGGGCCGCGTGGGGGCATCTGCGGGTGTGCACTCACTCACTCAGGCCTTTCTGCCCCTAACAGCCTGGGATCAAGGGTATCACAAGCCCCAGGGGCTGCTCTGTCCGTCCTGTCCTGGGCAGCCTGCAACCACGTGCCTGTGCCCTGAATGAGGCCATTCTTGCATTGCTATAAAGAAACACCTGAGGCTGATAATTTTTTTTTTTTTTTTTTTTTTTTTTTTTTTTGAGTCGGAGTCCTGCTCTGTTGCCAGGCTGGAGTGCAATGACATGATCTCAGCTCACTGCAACCTACGCCTCCTGAGTACAAGCGATTCTCCTGCCTCAGCCTCCCGAGTAGCTGGGATTACAAGTACGCACCAACGTGCCCAGCTAACTTTTGTATTTTTACTAGAGACGGGGTTTCACCATGTTGGCCAGGATGGTCTTGATCTCCTGACCTCATTTACTTGCCTGCCTTGGCCTCCCAAAGTGCTGGGATTACAGGTGTGAGCCACCGCAGGAGGCTGGTAATTCATAAGAAAAGATGTTTAATTGGCTCATGGTTCTGCAGCTGCACAGGAGGCATGGCTCTGGCTTCTGCTTCTCGGGAGGCTTGGAAGCTTCCAATCACGGCGGAAGGCAAAGGGAGAGCAGGCGTCTCACATGGTGAGGGCAGAGCGGGAGACAGCTGGGGAGGAGATGCCACTCACTTTTCAACAACCAGATCTCGCAAGAACTCACTCGTACGTAATGAAGTAATGTCGAGGATAGCACCAGGCTGTGGGACCCACCCCCATGACCCCTTCACCGACACCAGGCCCCACCCCAGCCCTGGGGATCTCGGTTCAACATGAGGTCTGGGTGGGGGCAAATACCCAGACCCAGCCCCATCCACTCGAGGATGAAAGCTCCCTGGATGTCCCGGGGGCAGAGGAGGTCACAACCCCCTACCATGACTTTCTTGTGACCCTGAGGGGACCATTGGGGCCTCTGCCAAGGAGGAGCGGGGGACACAGTGGGACGCAGCCATGTCCACCCCGCCTTCTCCCATGGGAGGGCCCTGGCCGCAGGAGAACCCCAGACCTCCTGCTGTCCCCGGTGAGAGGGCCCCTGGAGCTCCCTTCTTCCTCCTGCTGGCTGAGGGCGTCGAGGGGAGAGAGAAGGTCAGAGCCAAGGAAAGGTGGGGCTCAGAAGCAGAGACATGGAGGGGCCTTCCCCGGGGCACACGCAGCCCCCAGAAGCCAAGTTGAGGCTGGGGGGCCCCGAAGCACAGGTGTCTTCTCCTAGGCCTGTAAGAGCCCCACCCGGCAGCAGGCTGGGCTCTTTCCTGGCGTGCTCCCTGCTGGTTCCTCAGCTCAGACTTCAATGCTTTGCAAACAGCAGGCACTCCGTTCCTTAGTGTGTCGGAGGGTGGGTCCAAAGTGAGTGCCTGTCTTTTCTTATTTTTATTTTTTGAGACAGGCTGTCACTCTGTTGGCCAGGCTGGAGTGCAGTGGTGTAATCACAGCTCACTGCAGCCTCGAACCCCTGAACTCAAGTGCTCTCCCTACCTCAACCTCCTGAGTAGCTGGGATCACAGGCGCCCAGCCCTGAGTGCCTTTTATCAATGAAAGCGGGGCCTGACCAGGCCCGAAGCCTCTCCTCCTGCCCTTGCAGAAGTATCTGCAAACACCCACCCCCAGGACACAGCGCATTCTCTCAACCCAGCTGGGGAAGGCTGGCTGGGGACCTGGCCTCTGCAAAGCCCAGGCCACCCCTCATTCCCATCCCTCTGGTCCTGGCCTCCTGAGCTTCCTCCTAAGTTCCAGCCCTCCCTCAGCACCCTTCTGCACAAGCAACGCCACTTCCCCATCTTAGCCTCCATTTCCCCATTTGGGGCAGAAAGCAGCTGAGTGCAAGGACCCAGGCAGCTCCAGTGCCAGCAGCAGACACCCTGCAGCCCTCCAAGCTGGGAGCGGGCGCATTTGGGGCACTGGGGCTGACACTGGGGAGGCGGCCCTGCAGGCCACTGGTCTTGAGAAGATTCCAGAACAAGCAGCCCTACCTCTGTGCAGTCCAAGTGCCAGTGCTTGGGGTGAAGGAAGGAAACGGCAAGAAGCCGGGCAGAGGTGGGCGGTGTGTGGGGCGGAGCCACACTCTGGGGCCTGCCCCCCGGGCTGTCTGGTTGTACCTGCCTTTCTTCAGTCATGTGGCTATTCTGAGCTCCTTCCTGCTATTTTTCTTATTATTCCTAAATGGAATGCTACTATGGACCTGCCACTGTTTTTAGGCATCCCTGCTGATGGACATTGGGATACCTCCAGTTTGGGGCTTGTGTGAACATTTGCTTATAAGTTTTTGCGCAGACACGGGTTTCCGATGGGGCAAACCTAGCTGCTAATGGCTGGGGAATGCTTGCCCTTGAAGACACTGCCAAAGTGCCTCCCAAGGGACCTGCACCTTTCCCTCCCTCCAGCCTCCCAAGAGACCTGCACCCTCCCCTCCCTCCAGCCTCCCAAGGGGCCTGCACCTTCCCTCCCTCCAGCCGCGAACAAGGGTCAGGGTCCACCTTCTCCACGTTTTTGCCAACACTTGCTACTCGCCAGTTCTTGGATTCAGCCGTCCCAGTACGTGTGGGTCGGCCCCTCACTGGGTTTCAATTTGCACATCCCCAAGGTGGGTGATGTCGACCATCTTTCCAGGTGCACGCTGGCCTGGTGCCATTTTTTTTTTTTTTTTTTTTTGAGATGGAGTTTTACTCTTCTTGTCCAGGCTGGAGTACAGTGGCACGATCTGGGCTCACTGCAACTTCTGCCTCCTGGTTTCAAGAGATTCTCCTGCCTCAGCCTCCCAAGTAGCTGAGATTACAGGTGCCCGCCACCACACCCTGCTAATTTTTGTATTTTTGGTAGAGACTGAGTTTCACCATGTTAGCCAGGCTGGTCTCAAACTCCTGACCTTGTGATCCACCCGCCTAGGCCTCTTAAAGTGCTGGAATTATAAGTGTGAGCCACTGTACTCAGTCCTTTTTTTTTTTCTTAAAGACAGGGTCTTGCTCTGCCACCGAGGCTGGAATGCAATCATAGTTCACTGCAGCCTCAAGCTCCTGGGCCGTAGGGATCTTCCCACCTCAGCCTCCTGAGTAGCTGGGACTATGGGCGCACACCACTGCACCTTGCTAATTTTTAAAATCTTTTGTAGAGATGGGGTCTGGCTACATTGCCACGGCTCGTCTCAAACTCCTGGGCTCAAGCAATCCTCCCACCTCAGCCTCCCAAAGGGCTGGGATTACAGATGTGAGCCACCGCGCCCCGCTGTTTGTTTTTTTAAAAGGCCTGGAGTGCAGTGGTGTGATCATCGCTCACTGCAGCCTCAACTTCCTGGGCTCAAGTGATCCTCCCGCCTCAGCCTCCCAAGTAGCTGGGGCCACACCCAGTTAATATTTTTAGTTTTGGAAGAGATGGGGTCTTGCTATGTTGAAAAGGCTGTCCTGGTCTCAAGCAGTCCTCCCAAAGTGCAGAGATTACAGGCATGACCCACTGTACCTAGCCAAATTGATTGTTAAAAGGGCCTGGTACCCACCTCCCCTGTCTCTGGCTTCTTCTGTCGCCATGTGATCTCTTGCACACACGGGTTCCCCTTCACCTCCCCTTCCCCTTCTGCACAAGTAGAAACAGGCTGAGGCCCTTGCCAGAGGTAGCTGCTGGAGCCACGCTTCTGTGTAGCCTGCAGTTCCGTGAACCAAGCCGCTTTGCCTTATCCACCACGCAGCCTCAGGAGCTCCTTTACAGCAACGCAGATGGGCTCGGACCCCGCCCTCCCAAGTCTCCTGGGACCTGAGCCCTGCTAACAGCGTCTCTCCTCTCTCTGCAGCGACGCGGGAGTCAGCCTTTGTGCACGCGATTGCCTCCGCAGGTGTGGCCTTCGCGGTGACACGCTCATGTGCAGAGGGCACGGCCGCCATCTGTGGCTGCAGCAGCCGCCACCAGGGCTCACCAGGCAAGGACTGGAAGTGGGGTGGCTGTAGCGAGGACATCGAGTTTGGTGGGATGGTGTCTCGGGAGTTCGCCGACGCCCGGGAGAACCGGCCAGATGCCCGCTCGGCCATGAACCGCCACAACAACGAGGCCGGCCGCCAGGTAGGTTCACGGCCCGCAGGGGTGTGGGGAAGAAGGAGCCTCCTCAGCAGGGCATGTGCCCTGGTTCCTTGGGGCACGTGGCCTGGTGAGGCAGGATGGTGGCCAGGCTGAGGGTCTGCTGGACTCTTGCCTGGGTGTGTGACGCTTTGCACCAGCCAGCCGCACAAAGCGTCCAGTGCGCTCCTGGGGATGGTGAGCCCACCTGTGGACTGGGGTGGCCAAGCAGGAGGGATGGGGCGAAGGCCTGGTCCACAGGAGCCCCTCACAGCCCAGGAGGGAGACTGCCAGGCAGCCACAGGGATGAGGGGAGCTCTGCAATGAGGAAGTGCGGGCACTCCGGTGACCCGATGCCAAGGACAGCTGGCAGTTATTTAGGAGGAGGGGGGCTGGGAGAGCCTCCCAGGCAGCCTGGAGGTGAGAGACAGCAAATGACTTGCTCTGGGCACAGTACAGCGCGCAGTGGGACGAACAGCATCTTGTTGTGGAGAGGCCAACCCAGACCAAGCTGTGTGAAGTTCCGTGAGCCTGCGTCTTAGTCTGTCTGTGCTGCTAAAACAAAATGCCTTAGATAGGATAATTTATAAACAATGGAAGTTAATAGCATAGTTCTGGAGACTGGGAAGTCCAAGGTCATGGCACCAGCACATTCCTTGTTCAGTGAGGGCCTGCTCCTCATGGATGATGCTTTCTGTGTCCTTACCCAGCAGAAGGGTGCGGTTTTCTCTCGGGTTCCTTTTTTTTTTTTGAGATGGAGTCTTGCTCTGTCACTCAGGCTGGAGTGCAGTGGTGCGATCTCAGCTCACTGCAACCTCCGCCTCCCGGGTTCAAGTGATTCTCCTGCCTCAGCCTCCCAAGTAGCTGGGATTACAGGTGTGAACCAGCATGCCCAGCTAATTTTTGTATTTTTAGTATAGAAGAGGTTTCACCATGTTGGTCAGGCTGGTCTCAAACTCCTGACCTCGTGATCCACGTGATTCAGCCTCCCAAAGTGCTGGGATTACAGGGGTGAGCCACTGTACCTGCCCACACCTGGGGTTACTTTTAGGAGGGCATTGTTTTAGGCCATTCTTGCATGGCTATAAAGAAATGCCTGGGGCTGGGTGATGTATAAAGAAGAGAGGTTTAACTGGCCCATGGATCTGCCAGCTGCACAGCATGGCACCAGGATCTGCTCAGCTTCTTGGGAGACCCAGGGAGATCACACACATGGCAGAAGACGGACTGGTGAGACCTCAGGGAGATCACACACATGGCAGAAGACGGAGTGGTGAGCCCCAGGGAGATCACACACATGGCAGAAGACAGAGTGGTGGCAGGCACGTCACACGGGCCAGAGCAGGAGCAAGAGAGAGTGGCGGAGAGGTCGTCACACAGACCTTGTGTGAACGCACTCACTACATGAGGACAGTGTCAAGCCACTCATGAGGGACCTGCCCCCATGACCCAAACACCTCCTACCAGGTCCCAGGCCCAACGCTGGGGATTACACCTCAACATGAAATTTGGAGGGGACACAGATCCAGACCACATCAGGCGCTAACCCACTCACGGCGCTCCACTCTCACGTCATCCAGTTCTAAAGGCCCTACCTCTTAATGCTGTCACCTTGAGGATAAAGATTTCTGTTTGTGGGGAGTGAGACCAGAGCCTCGCTGGAGTACAGTGGCCCTATCTCAGCTCACTGCAGCCTCCACCTCCTGTGTTCAAGTGACTTTCCTGCCTCAGCCTTCTGAGCAGCTGGGACTATAGGTACATGCCACCATACCCAGCTAATTTTTTTTTTTTTTTTTTTTGCAACGGAGTCTCGCTCTGTTGCCCAGGCTAGAGTGCAATGGCACGATCTTGGTTCACTGCAACCTCTGCCTCCCGGATTCAAGCGATTCTCCTGCCTCAGTCTCCTGAGTAGCTGGAATTACATGCGTGCACCACCATGTCCAGCTAATTTTGTATTTTTAGTAGAGATGGGGTTTCACCATGTTGGCCAGGCTGGTCTCAAACTCCTGACCTCAAGGGATCCACCCACCTCTGCCTCCCAAAGTGCTGGGATTACAGGTGAGCCTGTAATCTTCATAGGTAAAGATTTTAACCCATGAATTTTTGAGGAACACAAACATTCAGACGACAGCAGCTTGCTAAAAAGGACTTAGTCAGAAGATCAGTGGATGACTGAGGGAGGAAAGATGGCTGACAGGCAGTGACGGGTGTAAGGACCAAGAGGCATCCATGTGGGATTTACCAACATAGCAACATGAAGATAGCAGCTGCCCTTGACTATAGAATCAGGGGATCACAGAGCGTGAAGACTGAACAGGGGATATTCACCTTTCAACAGTGGGGAATTAGATAACTCAGACTAATCTTCCTGCAGAAGACAACTTCAGAGGCAGGATGAGCTATAGAAAGCGCCCTGCGAACAGTGTGGAGTCCCCACATATATACAATTTCCCGGTTCACGATAGGAGAGGCAGGGCATTGCCCTGGGAGAAAGGGGCTGTTCAGTAAATGGTGCTCAGTCAGCTGGGTGGTGCTATGGTCTGCACGTGTCTCCCAAAATTCATATCGTAACTTGATCCCCAGGCCAACAGTCTGGAGAGGTGGGACCTAAGGGGAGGTGTTTAGGCCACAAGGGTCTTGCCCTCGCGAAGGGACCGATGCTGCTGTAAACGGACTGGCAGAAGAGGGTGTTCTCTCTCTTTCTGTCTCTCTCTCTCGTCTTCCTGCCATGTGAGGACACGATGTTCCTCCCTTCTGAAGAACACAGTGCCATCCTGGAAGCGGATAAACCAAGCCCTAACCTGCCAGCACCTTGATCTTAGATTTCCCAGCCCTGCTAAACCATAAAAGAATACATTTGTGAATTACTCAGGCTCAAGTATTCTGTGGTAGCAACACAGAATTGACTAAGACAGATAGCAACATGAAAAACAATTAAACCAGGCTTGTACCTCATACCATCTGTATAAATCAATTACAAATCCCAGTGGGAAAGGTAAAACAATAAAACTTTTACTACTCTAAGGTCCTATAAAACAATAAAACTTTTATTACTCTAAGATCATTCTACTCTAAGGTCATTTTATATAAGAAAATATAAAATATCTTTGTGACCTTAGAGTAGGCAAAGGTGTCTTAAACAGTCCAAAAAAGTACTCACATTGAAAGAGAAGTGGAATAATATAGACTATATTCAAATTAAGAACTTTCATTCATAAAAAGACACCACTATGGGGACTGAAAAGGCAACCGAGAGAGGAGGACACAGTCACACACAGACATCCACACTCACGCCTGCAGCAAATGTAGAGAAGCCACAGTAGAAAAGGAATTCTGCAGACTTAGAAAAAGATAAACAGCATAACAGGAAAAGTGGCCCAAAAGGTAAAAGCCACGTTCTGAAAGAAAATAGAGAAATGTCAGTACCTATACTAAACATGCTCAGTGTTGTGAGCCATCAGGAAAATGCTGAGAGAACCTACGTCCTGGAAAGGGAGAGAGGAGGGCAGGGGCTCTGAGGCACTGATGTTCTGGGGCAGGTGATTTGTACAGTGTGGTATATTTTGCACTTATGACACATACACTTTTTTGTATGTCTATTATACTTCCATAAAATGGCTTTTTTTTTCAGACAGAGTCTCGCTCTGTCGCCCAGGCTGCAGTGCAGCGGCACAATCTCGGCTCACTGCAACCTCTGCCTCCTGGGTTCAAGCGATTCTCCTGCCTCCGCCTCCCAAGTAGCTGGGACTACAGGCGCCCACCATCATTCCTGGCTAATTTTTGTATTTTTAATAGAGATGGGGTTTCACCATGTTGGTCAGGCTGGTCTCAAACTCCTGACCTCATGATCCACCCGCCTCAGCTTCCCAAAGTGCTGGGATTACAACCGTGAGTGCCACTGTGCCTGGCCTGTAAAATGATTTTTAAGTGTCAAAAAACTGACTGTGTTAGTGAGGAATTAGCAGCCTCTGATCCAAGAGAAGGTCCCAAGCATGGTACCTGGGGTAGCTTCTGTCTAGGGGCCATTTGCTGACCTGGAAGAGACTGCAGAGGTTGCACGCATTTCCAGGAGCCCCGCAGAGCTAAGGGACCCACCAAGCGTGCGATCTCTGGTAAATCCTTCAGTGGAGGCTGCGACCCTGAAGAGCAAAGCCAAGCCAGAAGTCATTCTGCCCTGTGCACACGGGCAGACTAGAAATCTCTCAAAACCTAAACTTGGATTAAGGTAATACCAAATTGCTGGTACTCCCGTACACCTGGAAAAATCAGGCAAAATCCTCCTCAGAGAAGGATGATATCCCTCCTCTAAGCCTATAAATGCTTCTGCAATAATTTTGTAGAAAACACAATGTCCAGTATACAATCAAAGATAATCTGTCACATGATCTGATGACACAATGAGTTTAATTTGAAAAAAAAAAAACAGAAACAACTACACCAAGGAAATTCAGATACTAGAATTACTACACACAGACCTCGAGGGGTAAAATGCTTACTTAGGTTCACAAAGCTAAAACACAAGTGTGAACACTGCAGCAGGAAATGTTCCTTTAAATAATGTTATTATACAAAGAATATAATAAGCTGGGCACATTGGCTCATGCCTGTAATCCCAGCACTTCAGGAGGCCGAGGTGGGTGGATCACCCAAGGTCAGCAGTTCAAGACCAGCCTGACCAGCACGGAGAATCCCCGTCTTTACTAAAAAGACAAAATTAGCCAGGCCTGGTGCCGCATGCCTGTAGTCCCAGCTACTTGAGAGGCTGAGGCAGGAGAATCACTTGAACCCAGGAGGCAGAGGTTGTGGTGAGCTGAGATCGCACCACTGCACTCCAGCCTGGGCAACAAGAGTGAGACTCCATCTCAGAAAAAAGATAAGAATCACATGGGAACTGCAGAACTGAAGAATAAATGAGGACTTCCAGTTAGAGATGAGAAGCTCAACACTTCCCTCTGCACTCTCCAGGAACCCACTAAAGTAACAATAAATTAATTTTTAATAAATACATATGTAGTGATAAATATAAATAGATATAAGTAGAGACAGGTAATAGATATAGATGCTAGACATAAATGGATATAAATAGATAGTACACGGAGATTACACGTAGATACAGATGCTAGTACAGATAGATAGGATGGATGGATAAATAGAGTAGCTGGATGAGTAGAGATGGATACTCATGAGAGTACAGAAAATAAAGAGGAAACAATGGTGACAAAACGTTGAAAGCTAAAAAGCAGATAGATGAATACTCAAGCAGACCCAAGAAGACTGTCTTAAGCCAGTAGAGAAGCAATTTGAGAACCAGTCTAGGAATTCCTAGTATCCGATATCATGAGAAGTGGAGATAAATATGGAGCTGAAAACAGGAAGACTGGTTGAAAGATGATTTTCAGAGTACTTCACAGCCCACTCACTCCTCGTAGGCAGGCGGCAGCCTCTTCCTTCCCTGTAGCTGAAGCCTGGAGGTTCATTTTCTGCAAAGGCAGAGGTCTCTGATCTGAGGGACGCCAAGCACATCTGAGAGTGAAGCTTCCGAAGTGAAAAGTTTCTCCCTAAATATAGAAGTTCATGCCTTTATCTCTCCTCCTGATTTCCCAATGCTAGCCGTGAACCCTAGTTATCCTCCAGGCAAGAGGATGGAAGATTCTGCTCTGGGGACTTGGACCAACTCAAAAGAGACTTTAGGATAGTGACTTGTGGAGGGTCCCAATAAAGCAATGCAGCTAGATCACTCTATAGGGAGGACCAAAGCTGACAAGTCTCTCCCACGTACAGGAACTTCCAACAAGAATTTTAGTGCCTCATTTTTAAATCTGAGCAGACAGCCAAGGATCACCAGACCTCTGAGGAAGGCCTCTAACAACAATGGTAAAGTCCGAAACAAACTCAAACAAAATTCATGGGAAAGAGACACTGTCAAGAGAGATGAGCTGGGCACAGTGGCTCATACCTGTAATCCCAACACTCTGGGAGGCCAAGATGGGCGGATCACAAGCAAGGTCAGGAGTTCGAGACCAATCTGACCAACAGGGTGAAACCCCATCTCTAATGAAAAAAAAAAGAGAGAGAGAGATGAAACTTCAACGAATGGCCATTAACATACCCAAAGAGATAAAACACTATATCCATGAAATTGGAACAGGATGGTAATTTTAAACATTCAGGTTAAAAAGGAGCTCTTAGAAATTAAAAATATGATAACAGAAGCACAGATCTCAAATTGAAAGACAGTTGAGACACCCTCCTACAAGATACAGGAAAAAAAAAAAGACAAAAGAGATTAAAAATAAGAGAAAGCAGAAGATACGGAGGATCTGTCCGAGAAGGATAATGAGGAACCAAAAGACGAGGCAGTCAGCAAAGAAACAAGGCGGGAAGTTTCCCCAGAACCAAGGAGCACAGGTTTCAGACCAAACAGGACCACTAAGTGACGAGAACAACAAAAGAAAAAGACTGACTTGAAGACACACTGTTGTGAAATTCAGAGCCTACCACACAGAGAAGCCCTCCAAGCTGCCAAGGAGAATGTCTGGGCTTTAGGATCAGGAATCAAAATTGTACCAGACTTTTCAGGGGCAATAATGAAAGCTAGAAGGAAATAGAGCACTCCAGGCACGGTGCCTCATGCCTGTAATCCCAACACTTCGGGAGGCTGAGGCAGGTGGATCATGAGGTCAGGAGTTCAAGACCAGCCTAGCCAACATGGTGAAACCCCGTCTCTACTAAAGGTGCAACAAATTAGCCGGGCATGATGGCACGCACCTATAATCCCAGCTACGTGGGAGGCTGGGGCAGGAGAATTGCTTAAACCCGGGAAGCAGAGGTTGCAGTGAGCTATCACGCCATCGCACTCCAGCCTAGGCAACAGGGCGAGACTCCATCTCAAAAGAAAAAAAGAAAAGAAAAGAAAAAAGAAAATGGAGTAATACTCAGAATTCTAAGATATAAAAATGATTTTAAGCCAAGAATTCTCTTCTCAGCAAAACTATCAATTAAATGGGATAGTAGAAAAGATTTGTTTTTAGACATGACATTTCACAAAATTTACAAAGCCTTTTCTGGGGGTGTGGGACAACATGTCTGCAAGAAGATGAAATTGATAGAATAGGGCCAGGCGTGGTGGGTCACGCCTGTAATCCAAGCACTTTAGAGGCCAAGGTGGGCGGATCACCTGAGGTCGGGAGTTCAAGACCAGCCTGACCAACATGGTGAGACCCCTGTCTTTGAAAAAAAAAGAAAAAAAAATTGATAGAATAGTTGATGTGTTTGGACATCTTGAAGAGAATATTATGTAAATAAGGGAGAATTTGCAGCTGAATCAGTTACAGGTATATTAATAACAGCAACTACAAAAAGTCATTTAGGAAAAGAAAAATCATAAAGTATCACTTGTCTCAGCAAAGTATGACACTTAACGTAGTCCCAACACCACCAGCAGTGAGTACGGGTGTGAAATTAAGCTAGTTTTTAGGCAGGAGGGGTTGGTGGCTGGAGTGTGCATCAGTGTGGTGGCGTAGGGACAGAGAACTAACTGCCACCCACCGTGGTGAGAGGCCAGTAAATAATGCCTAATGCTGAAAAAGCAAGAGTTGTCAAGACAGATGTGTTCTTAGACTTGTAGACATTGCAAGGGCCGCATGTGGGACCAGAATTCCTGTTTCTCTGAGCAGGTCTTGGAAACTATTAGGTTCCTTAAAGTATGTGACCTATATAACTTTGATCCAAAGTAAAACTAAAACAAAAGAGGAAATAAAATGGATATTAGATAAACTAGACGGACAGTGGAGGGGTGGGGTCTGCCACTCTACAGATGCCCATAGGAAACAGTCAATATCAGAGGGAGCAGTTCAAGAAAGAGCCAGAAGGGGACGAAGAGGAGGCAGGATTGGGACCCAGAGCCCAGCTGAAGCCGTGGATGAGAACTGTCCAACAGAAGTAGAACGGGAGCCACAAATGGCTTGTAGATTATTATAATTTGTCCCACAAAGACACATGGATCATTATAAATTTTCTAGTAGCCACATTTAAAGAGTTAACAGGTAAAATGAGTATTTTTGGTTTTGTTTTGTTTGAGACGGACTCTTGCCCTGTAGCCCAGGTTGGAGTACAGTGGTGCAATCTCCGCTCACTGCAACCTCTACCTACTGGCTCAAGTGATTCTCCTGCCTCTACCTCCCAAGAAGCTGGGATCACCGGCACCCGCCACCACGCCCAGCTAACTTTTGTATTTTTAGTAGACACGGGCTTCGCCTCAAGTAATCCTCCCACCTCAGCCTCCCAAAGTGCTGGGATTGCAGGTGTGAGCCACATGCCCAGCCAAGTTTTAATACTAAATTTGATTTAACGGAGGATAGCCAACATGCTATCATTTCAATAATGCAGTCATTATCAAAATTATGAAAGAGCAGGGATGCAGGGGGAAAGGTCCGAACACTCCCTTTTCTTCTGCAACCCCACACAGTGACCAGCTTCCTCGTTACTCATGCTCAGTACTCCTGCCTTTCCACCCAGCCTACACGCCTCCTCCGGGCAGCGTGCCTGCGTCCTCAGGGTCAGAAGGGGCACCTTTCCCCTGCATCCCTGCACTTTGACTGCGCGGCTCTTGGTGTATGGCATCCCGCGCTGCAGCTCAGTCCTTCCTTCACTCCACCCTAGACAGTGTAGAAGTACTCAGCTAGGAGACGCGGAGAGGGGAGCCCCCCAAGGCCCTGACCGACGAAGGCTTGGGTCTGGCAAGGGAGCAGGGACCAGCACCTGCACCATAGGAAGGGGGTGGCCCGGGGGCCCTGTCTGGGAGTCTGCCCCCTCTGCCCGGGGCTTTCTGGAGCAGGTGGGCTGCCGGCGACGTGTAACGCTGTTTCCTCGGGGAGACACACCCCTGACGCTGGCTCCTGCGCGTGCCCCGCAGGCCATTTCCAGCCACATGCACCTCAAGTGCAAGTGCCACGGGCTGTCGGGCAGCTGCGAGGTGAAGACGTGCTGGTGGTCGCAGCCCGACTTCCGCGCCATCGGCGACTTCCTCAAGGACAAGTACGACAGCGCCTCGGAAATGGTGGTAGAGAAGCACCGGGAGTCCCGCGGCTGGGTGGAGACCCTGCGGCCGCGCTACACCTACTTCAAGGTGCCCACGGAGCGCGACCTGGTCTACTACGAGGCCTCGCCCAACTTCTGCGAGCCCAACCCCGAGACGGGCTCCTTCGGCACGCGCGACCGCACCTGCAACGTCAGCTCGCACGGCATCGACGGCTGTGACCTGCTGTGCTGCGGCCGCGGCCACAACGCGCGCGCGGAGCGGCGCCGGGAGAAGTGCCGCTGCGTGTTCCACTGGTGCTGCTACGTCAGCTGTCAGGAGTGCACGCGCGTCTACGACGTGCACACCTGCAAGTAGGCGCCGGCCGCGCGTCCCCCGGACCCTGCGGGCCCTGCCTGGGGTGGGCTTTTCCCTGGATGGAGCCGGACTCCCACCAGACTGGACCGGGCAGTACTCCTCCCTGGGGCAGGGCTCCTCCCTGGGGGCGGCATTCCTCCCTGGGGCAGGGCTCCTCCCTGGGGCAGGGCTCCTCCCTGGGGGCGAGACTCCTCCCTGGGGCAGGGTTCCTCCCTGGGGCAGGGCTCCTCCCTGGGGGAGTCACATCTCCCTGGGGCAGGGCCTCTCCCTGGGGGCGGCATTCTTCCCTGAGGGCGGGGCTCCTCCCTGGGGGCGGCACTCCTACCTGGGGCAAGGCTTCTCCCTCGGGGCGGTACTCCTCCCT
>PVKV010037227.1:0-15011 GCA_004027835.1 Alouatta palliata
TAGAGGACAACACTATTAAGGAAACTAAGATTTTTTTTTTTTTTAGGTATCTTTGAGACTGACCCCACCCAGACTTGTGATTTGTGACTCAACTTATCCTATGGCCCCACCCAGAGAGAGATTCGGTACACAAGACCATTTTCCACATGACTATCATTTCATCCCCAGCCAATCAGCAGCACCCATTTCCTAGCCCCCTGCCCACCAAATTGTGCATAAAAACCCTAGCCTCTGAGCCTTCAAGGAGATTGATTTAAGTAAAATGCTTTGTCTGCAGTGTGGCATGGCCTGCCTCACATCAAACAAACTCTCTTTCTTTACCACAAAAAAAGAAAAAAAGTCATTCTATTAGGAAAGAGTCACTTCTTTGGGATCTGTTTTCTCTATTAATACTGCTTAGATTAGTAAGCAGTATGAACCATACCAAAGAACAACTCTCCCTCTTTTTTCCTGGCCTCAGTCTTACCCCTTAAACACACATAAAGCAACATACATTTCTTTACTTGAAAAATTTCTACTTCTCTATCAAGAAACAGCTTTACTATTTTCTTCATGTGGACATCAGTAATCCCCTCCCTCCTTCTACTCAGCCACTTATTTTTCTGCTCACGTTGTACTATCTATATGTTATTGCTTATCATTCTTGTTGATTATTTACAATATATTTCTTCTAGACTCTGAGATGCTTGTGGGCAAAAACCATTTTTTTCTTTGACATTAAGCACATTATATGCAGTATACAATAAATGATGAGTACATTGGTAAAATCAGAGTAAATGAAGTAGGTTTTGTCACCTAACAAAAAAAGAAAAATAATTTATTAAAGAGAAAATAGATATCTAGATATAGAAATGATACTAAAGCTTTTGGATGAAGGGGAAATGCTATATTAGTTCTATACCCCCAAGATGTGAGTGTTTGTTTCCCTGAATGTAGAGTATACTGGTCAAAATGTAAAATATCAATATTATAACCTCCTCCTGAGAAGACCCTCTGTCATAATGGCCTTGATTTTCACTTAGGATAAGTGGAAGGAACTGTGACCACAGGCCAACAGAGAACGTATGTGGTTCTCAATAATTAAAGCCATATTTGGGATCAATAGACAGTATCAACATCAGAAGGGAGGAAAAAGGAAGTGGCAATGGAGAATTGAAGCAAGCCCTCTTGGTAGGACTTGTTATTATTCTTGAGGAAGACAGGCAACTACGATCCAAGCAGGCAGGAGATGGTTTTAGAGGAGAGTTACAATGGTGACCTGGCCATTAACACATGCTGCACTTTGATGCTGACTTTCAACCATAGATGAGAAATGAAACCTGCTTTCCCAAAAGAACTAGAGCCTGTCTATGGATGGGAGTTGGCTCAGAGCAGGGGATCCATGGCACATTATAAGGGATATGAGCCCTGCGACATTCAAGAAGAGAGATCATAGAATGAACAGAACCACCTTTTCTAACGGGTGTTCTCCAGACCAAAATCCAGTAAGGTGTTCTGTGAAGAAGGGTTCTCAGTCCAACATGCATAGCAAACACTGCCCAGCAGTGTCCCTTCTTGGCGCACAGTTGGTCTTAGTGCTTCTAAGTAACTTCTTTTTATCAAGGGAGAAAACAGGAAAAAGAAGAATTATATCTCATCCCATCATGACGGTTGATGTCCAGCTGAACACAAACGGTCTGTCTTGCTTGAGTTTTTTCTCTCATCGGACCCAAGTCATCCTATGTTTTCTCAAAACTGATGACTTTCTTGACTCCTCAGGAGATACCTGGCTCCTAGCTTCTGAAATGAAAAACACTTTCGTTCTGAACTCATTGACTCAGGCTATTGCAGTAACCTTAAAGTTATTAGTAGCTTGAACTTATCTTGCTTATTATCTCAACAAAGTCCATTCAAGAATTTCCTAAAGTGAATTCCATGGGATGTTAATAGGTGTTTGAGTGGAGAAAATAAAGGTCTCTGTAGCAAAATATTCTTGTTTAACCATCGGGCGAAGTAGAAGTTTGCTCTGGAGGGTTTCTCAATGCCTTCAATGTGCACTGCCATTCTCCAAGCGCCATCCTCATCTTCCTCCTCAACAAGTTCCCTGGTTTATATTTGTTCCCACTAAGCAACGACCAAATTAAATAATAAAAGAGACCTCTCTCAAATGTCATCTATAAGGCCAAAGACCTCACTTATTCAGTTCATCAGAAATTAATTTAAGAACATCTTCCAAGATGGAAACTCACCATCCATCAGCAAATTGCAACCCACCCTAGGGCTGAGCTCAGACCCTCCTGCTAAGGACAGAGAGGAAGGAAGTGGGAAGTGGTTTTAATATAGTTAATCAAGGAAGATGTATTCAGAGTCATCAGTCACTTTTTCCTGTTGGTAGGTCAGCAGCACGATTTTCTCCTATAGGTATTGCCATTTCTCCCTACCAAATATTAGAAGGCTGTCAAGGCTTAGCAACTTCTGAAACCAAAGTTCTTGGAAATCCAGATGTTCTTGGATTCCTGGCTTGTTTTCTTTCAGTCAGGCCAAAAATTCAAAATGTTTGGTTTCCTTGGTCAGGAAAGACCAGGAGCACTTCCATTGCCTTAATTCTCCTTGTTTCCCCAATACTTTCCTCCCCCAAAGTAAGAATGCCTTGTAGTTCTTAAAAAGAATTTGAACTAGATCATGGTTTTATTTTACTACCTTGTTCATAGGACATTGCTGTTAGAATAAACTTAGAAATATAAACTTTTAGGATTTGAAGTAATTTCAGAGTTTATCTTTTCAATCACTTTGAAATAAGAAAAGTGATGTCCATAGAAATTAGAAATTTGCCTAAGGATTCCTAGCTATAAACAATTTTGAAAATCACTAGACTGAGGCCTGATGTAGTGGCTCATGCCTGTAATCCCAGGACTTTGGGAAGCCAAGGTGGGCAGATCACCTGAGGTGAGATGTTCAAGACCAGCCTGGCCAACATGGTGAAATCCTGTAGCTACTAAAAATACAAAAATTAGCCAGCTACAGTGGCATGCATTGAATCTCACGAGACTTATTCACTATCATGAGAACATCACTGGAAAAACCTGCCCCTGTGATTCAATTACCTCCCACCAAGCCCTCTCACAACACATGGGAATTCAAAATGAGGTGTGGCTGGGGACACAGCCAAACCATACAATTCCACCTCTGGCCCCTCACAGATCTCATGTCCTCACATTTGAAAACCAATCATGTCTTCCTGATAGTCCCCCAAAGTCTTAACTCATTTCAGTATTAACTCAAAACTCCACAGACCAAAGTCCCTTCCACTTATGAGCCTGTAAAATCAAAAGCAAGTTAGTAACTTCCTAGATACAGGAAGTGGGTACAGGCATTGGGTAAATACAGCCAATCCAAATTGGAGAAATTGGGCAAAACAAAGAGGTTACAAGCCCCATGCAAGTTCAAAATCCAGTGGGCAGTCAAATCTGAGAGCTCCAAAATGATCTCCTTTGACTCCATGTCTCACATCTCATTCACAACGATGTAAGAAGTGGATTCCCAAAGGCTTGGGCAGGTCTGCTTCTGTGGCTTTGCAGGGTATAGCCCCTCTCCTGACTACTTTCACAGGCTGGTGTTGAGTGTCTGTGGCTTTTCCAGGTGCACGGTGCAAGCGGTCAGTGGATCTACCATACTGGGTTCTGGAGGACAGTGGCCCTCTTCTCACAGCTCCACTAGGCAATACCCCAGTAGGGACTCTGTGCTGGGTTTTGACCCCTCATTTCCCTTCCACATTACCCTAGCAGAAGTTCTCCATGAGCATCCTGACCCCATTTCCCTGCAGCAAACTTTTATGCTCTATTTCCCTTTTAAAACTGAATGCCTTTAACAGCACCCAAGTCACTTCTTGAATTCTTTGCTGCTTAGAAATTTCTTTTGCCTGATACCCTAAATAATCTCTCTCAAGTTCAAATTTTCACAAATCTCTAGGCCGGGGTAAAATGCTTCCAGTCTCTTTGCTAAAACAAAACAAGTCATCTTTGCTCCAGGTCCCAACAAGTTCCTCATCTCCATCTGAGACCACCTCAGTCTGGATTTCTTTGTCTATATTATCATCAGCATTTTAGTCAAAGCCATTCAACTAATCTCTAGGGAGTTCCAAACTTTCCCACATTTTTCTCTCTTCCTCTCAGCCATACAAACTGTTCCAACCTCTGCTTGTTACCCAGTTCCAAATTTGCTTCCACATTTTCAGGCATCTTTTCAGCAGCATTCCACTCTACTGGTACCAATTTACTGTATTAGTTCATTTTCATGCTGCTAATAAAGACATGTCCAAGAATAGGAAATTTACAAAAGAAAGCGGTTTAATGGACTTACAGTTCCACGTGGCTGGGGAGGCCTCACAGTCATGGCAGAAGGCAAGGAGTAGCAAGTCACATCTTAAGTGGTTGGTGGCAGGCAAAGGGAGAGAGAGCTTGTGCAGGGAAACACCCCCTTATAAAACCATCAGATCTCATAATATTTATTCACTATCACAAGAACAGCATGGGAAAGAACTGTCCCTATGATTCAATTACCTCCTACCAGGTACCTTATACAATACATGGGAGTTCAAGATGAGATTTGAGTGGGGACACAGCCTAACCATATCAAATGGCTAAAGAAATAACAATATAGTCCTTACATGTGATAGACATTATGTATCCATTAATAAAAACATTTTCCAAGAGATCCATGTGGTTGGAGAAGGGTCAAGATATTTTTTATCAAACACCAGTGGGTGTAGTAATGCAACTTTAGAGTAGTAATACTGCGAGTAACAAAGATAGCCTCCAAAGTTGGTAATTACATGGCTAGAATACAACCCCAGGCTCTTGTAGCTCTACATGCTTATTAATGGAACACCACATGGCATTTGTTGTTAGATGAGCTTATAGCTTGAACGTATATATTTACTAGTTACTGTAAACACAATATTGAAACACATATGAGGTATATATGCTTATTTCCTTAACTTCAGACTCTCAGTCTACTGTGGGTGTCCAGCCATCCTCATATTTTTCCTTGTCTTTATGGAGTCTGAAGTTAAGGAAACACTGTAATGGCACATAGCTGACTATGATGAAGCCTAAAATATTGTTTCACCAATGTCCTGGTAACCAGAGTAGAAATAACAGCTGGGCAGCAGCCCTTTTAGAATGTAGTCTCTATGCTTTCATTCTTACTTGGATGAGCTGCACTTTGCACGAGACCATTGATGATCCACCCAAAATTAGAACTTAAGAGTTGAAAAGAGAGGTAAGCAAAATGGGGAGGGGAAGGAAAAAAACTATTAATCAGCACTAAATATTACCCTTCCTTCTCTATTCTCTCAGCAGAGAGCCCAAGAACATCTGATTTTCTATGAAAAAGGAAAAACCTCTGAATAATACAGACTGTAATTTCATACATATCTCCACATTCTTACAGGCAGAACTCCGAGAATTACATGATTAAAAACTTTAATAAAGCACCTTCTTTTTATTCTCCCAAGAATGCCTCAAAAGTAGTTTATATGGCAACTACTAACTGTGGACAATGACAGCATCTGGAACATAACAGTGCGATGTGATTCTAGAGCAACCTAGACTTCAAGAAAAAAGTCTGCTATTATTATTGTTGTCTTTCCCCTTCATCTAATTCTCACTCTAATTGGTCACTTGTGACATTTTCTTTGGCTGTTTATAAAATTGTTCCTGTCCCCATTGAAGAGTAAAGATTTGGTATTTTTGCTACAGGAAAGTGCACTATAATTTTTTAAAAATTTTATTTTAAGTCCAGAATACTTGTGCAGAATGTGCGGGTTTGTTACACAGATACATATACGTGTGCCATGATGGTTTGCTGCACTGATCAACTCATCACATGGGTTTTGTCTTGTTTTTTTTAGTATTTTGTAGTTTTCATTGTAGAGGTCTTTCTTTTTTTTTTTTATTTTGTGTTTTACTTTAAGTTCCAGGATACATGTGCAGAACGTGCAGGTTTGATATATAGGTATACACGTGCCATGGTGGTTTGCTGCACCCATCAACCCATTATCTAGGTTTTAAGCCCTGCATGCATTAGGTATTTGTCCTAATGCTCTCTCTCCCTTTGCTGGTCACCCCTTGAGACAGGCCCTGATGTGTGTTGTTCCCCTCCCTGTTGTCCATGTGTTCTCATTGTTCAACTCCCACTTGCACTATAAATATTTACAGTGGATAATTGTTATCTTTGTCTGAGAATGGCTTGTTAGTTTTCAGTGACTGGAGACTTGCAATCAATTGAGCTGAAATCTTTTTGCAACCTGAATACACAGAGAGAATCTACTTCATTTATTTCCTTCCTCTTCATTTCTTCCTCTTCCTTTCTTCGCAGAACTTTTCCTTTGGCTAATGATCTTTAGCAGAGAGATATTAGCATTTAGACCTTGGCATTCGTCACTCTGTCCTGTCTCCAATGCTGCCTTAGGTGTCTCTGTCAGTGGCTGATCTACTTAGAGAAGAAGGCCAACCAAAGGAACATTTGGCTGATTATAAAATCCTTAAGGGGGAAAAATAAATAACTGAGTTTTAAGAACGAAAGTGAGTTTGATTTAGTATCATTCTGTTTGTGACTCATTTTTTATTCTTAATTAGTCTCAATTTTACCGGTGTTCTTTATTCTATTCTAAAGGGAAGTTAGTTCTTTTGTTATTTTAAAGCTGTACTGACTTCCACAGCTTTTGCTTGAATCTATTACCTATCAATTACATGGGCCTCTGCCTGAAGAAAGCGTGACAAATTTAGCTTCTTACTTTGAAATCATTCTCTTTCATCATCAATGCCTACATTATAGCGGATAACTGTACCTACTCAGAATTCGATCATACAATCTAAATGTCTAAATTATTTCACATTTTTCATGACATGTTATTACTGTAACCATGTTCATCTTGTCAGCCTCTAGCCGTGGTGTAAGGGAAAGTAATCCAAAAGAGATTACCTGACATGTTAATCACTAATAAATCTGAAAAACACGTGTTTGATCAAGGCCGTCTTTTCCCTTTGTATAATTCTTTATTTTTTTTTTAACACCAGTGAGTTCTTCTGAAATGTAAGATTGTCTCTCTGAAAGCTCTAAATAACCAGTGTTTATTTCAAAGCAGGCACTTGCCAATATTTTGTTATTTATAGTAAATCTCTAGTTGGCATTTGCATTGATAATCTATCTTTGTTTGTTGCTGAAACCATTCAAAGTTCCTGTGTCATATATGGGCTCACTGAGTAGAAAATTCTGCATGCAGATAAGTATACTTTAGTTATAGAGAGCAGCTGTCCGGACACACTTATATTCCAACAGCAGAGTAGAAATTAACCTCATAGTGGCTTCAATTCAAATTGGTATAATATTCCAGTAATAAATTCCCTGCCCAGATGGAATCATTTTCTTTATCATAAATATTTTAAAACACTTGATTTGTATTAAAGTCATACAGGACTGAAACTAATTTTAAATGAGCTCCAAACAGAAAAAGCATTTTGGTTATGTAGAATCCAGTTTAAAAAATAGTTTCCAATTTTACAGAAGTATTTCCTAATATGTAAATTATTTAATCAAAAAGAAAAACTCATTAAATGGTAATTTTGTCTGACTTGAAGCACCAAAGAAAAGCACACCTAGTCAGTATAATTGTATTTCTATCATATGCTTTAATGACACTGCAGTCATTGTTTAATATTGAAAGAAATTCTAAAAATATCTATGATTCTTTTCTTCATTTAAAGGCTGAATAGAATTGTATTGCCGATTGGTTTATTAGTTTGCCTTTAAAAAATTATTTTCTTTATAATGTTAAAATAAGAGTTTGTGTAGTACAGTCTCATTACTGGTCACATACAGGAAATATCTCACTCCCTGCCTCCCCTTAATGATCTCAGTATGCTCAGGATCATGACCTTAAGGAGGGCAAATATGGGTTTCATCAATCCAATGAGTAGAAGCCAATTCCAGGGTTGAAGTTAATCAGTTAGGAATTGCCAGCTTGCAGGAGGTATGATTCAGTATCCTTGGGCTTACATCAACCATCAAAATGCTGTGGAGAGAGAGAGCCTGTCTTCAGGATTGCCAAAATCTGAATCCCACGTGCTGTTACAGATTAATATCAACCCTAAAATTGTATCTGGAAGCAAACGGGAAAGTAGCCTGGCGTATTCAGTATAAGTATTACACAACCAGACAGGCAATTTAGAAATCAGTGAGAATTTTTAGGCATGAGCAGATGTTTTGGACTATCTGGAGAAATAATCAATCCCATGCAAGAATCAGGGAAAATGCTTTTATTGTGCTGATATACAAGTTTGTCCTTGTTCCAACTCCTTCTCAGGTATTGATCCTTATACCTTGAAATATAAAGAAGACAGAGATGCAATTCTCCAAGCATATTATACATTGCTGGGCATACATTGTATTCTTAGGCACTATGATTTATCTCAAGAGAAGAAAACAGTGGAATGGTTTGAAACAGATGAAAATGCTCACAAATCATCACAGTTTGAGACAGTTTTGGAACTTCACTGAGACTGACTGGGCCATGCTGTCACCTTCTAGCTGGAGGTGCACCTAGAAATCAGAAAGACCAAATCTTTTAGGAAGCACATGGTGTGCAGCAATTCAAGAAAAATTATTTGTGCAGAATAATGGGAGTCAAAAAGAGAAATTTGATCCTTGGAAAAAAACCCTACAAATATAATTACAAAGTTTAAAGAAGAATGGAAAATTAACACCAGGATTGTGGTTATTTTAGGGTCAAAATAAAGCTGTATTTTCTTTACTACTATTGAAACTAATTCAAATAGTGAGTAGTGCCATTCAAGACTTAAACTGATTCTGTTCCTGAGCTGACTAGTTGTTTATTGGATTGATTGATTGATTGAAACTGAGTCTAGCTTTGTTGCCTAGGCTGGAGTACAGTGGTGCAATGTCTGCTCACTGCAACTGCCACCTCCTGGGTTCAAGCAATTCTCCTGCCTCTGCCTCCTAAGTAGCCGGGATTACAGGAGTGAGCCACCACACCTGGCTAATTTTTGTATTTTTAGTAGAGATGGGATTTCATCATGTTGGTCAGGCTGGTCTCAAACACCTGACCTCCATCAATCCACCCACCTCAGCCTCCTAAAGTGTAAGCCACTGGCACGGCCTGGTTGTTTATTTTGAAATTGAATGTAGTTTTGGAGCCATCTAGATATAGCTTAAGTCACAATGCAGTGGATGTATACAGCAGAAAAGAGAAAAGCGAAAAGATTTCTTATTCCATTTTATTCCAGTCTATTGTTTATCAGCAGAAATTACATGAGACTATTCTCTTCTGGACAAATGGTTATTTATTTTAATGTAAAAGTTCTTCAGAAAAGGTAGAGGATCCCACAACCCATCCAGTAGATTCTTTCTTACGTATACTTCACAAGGGATTTGAAGCACATTTCCTAACTCTGTCTGCTCAGAATGACTAACCAGTCAACCTCTTGTGCATAATAACCTTTATGTGTTGGCTAGAAGATTACTTCTCTATTTCATCTTTCACTTTATTGCAACATTCCCAGGGCCAGTTAATGGTGATGTCAAGAAAATTGTAAAGTTCATCAATTTTGGTTCTAAAACTTCAGAAAATTCACACACCAAGAATCACCAGTAACTCTTAACGTTATGTACATTCTATATTTAAAAGAAACTTCATTGTGGAGGATCCAAGATGGCCAAATAGGAACAGCTCTGGAGTGCAGTTCCCAGAAAGAACAATGCAGAGGGTGAGTGTTCACTGCATTTCCAAACGAGTTTTCACTTCCCACAGACTAGGAGATTCCCCAAGCAAAAGTCTCCATGAGTTTCCAGCATGGCTGCTTCAGCTGGTGCTGTGGGTTGGCACACAGAAACTCACACAAATCTGGGCGGCAGTTTCAACTGGCACCTGGAACACCTGGGAGACAGAACTGCCCATTCAGTTGAAAGGGACGGGGCTGAGACAGGGAGCCAGGTGATCTGGCTTGGCAGGTATCACCCCCACAAAACAAGCAATCTGAAACGCTCTGGATTGAGAGTTTTGCAGCAAGTGCAGCTGGATCCAGGATGGTTCAGCTTGGTGGCGGGAGGGCATCCGTCACTACCAAGGCAGTCTGCCAATAACGTGGCAGTTCTAACTGCCTCAAGGAAGTTCACACAGCAGCTGGGCAGAGCCCATGGCAGCTCAGCAATGCCTCTGCTGGCAAACTGTGACTAGACTATCTCCTTGTGGGGCAGGGCAGCTATTCAAAAAGGCAGCAGCACATCAGGACCTTATAAATAAAGCCCAATCATCCTAGAACAGAGCACCTGGGAAAAGAGGCAGTTATGAGTTCCACTGCAGCAGACTTAAATGTACCTTCGCAGCAGCTCTGCATGGAACACGGAGCTCCCAGCACAACACTTGAGCTCCTATAAGGTACAGAGCTCCTCAAGCAGTTCCTCGAACCCTGTATACCCAAAGAGACACCTCATAAAGGAGAGCTCAGGCCGACATCTGGCAGGTACCCTTCTGGGACGAAGATAACAGAAGAAGAAACCTGCAGTAACCCTTATAGTTCTGCAGCCGCTGCAGGTAATCCCCAGGCAAGTAGGGTCTGGAGTGGACCTCCAGCAGTACTACAGCAGAGGGGCCTGAATGTTGGAAGGAAAACTAAGAAACAGAAAGAAATAGCTTCAACATCAACAAAAAGGATATTCACTCAGAGACCCCGTCTGAAAGTCACCAACTACAAAGACCGCAGGTAGATAAAGCCACTAAGATGGGAAGAAACTAGTGCAAAAAGGATGAAAACACCAAAAACCAGAGCACCTCTCCTTCTCCAAGGGATCACAACTCCTCACCAGTTAGGGAACAAAGCTGTGTGGAGAATGAATCTGATGAATTGACAGAAACAGACTTCAGAATGTGGGTAATAACAAACTTCTCAGAGCTAAAAGAACACAAATTAATCCAATGCAAAGAAACTAAGAACCTTGAAAAAAAGGTTAGAGGAAATGCTAAGTAGAATAAACAACTTAGAGAATAATATAAATGACTTGATGGAGCTGAAAAACACAACACGAGAACTTCATGAAGCATACACAAGTTTCAATAGCTGAATCGACCAAGAAGAAGAAAGGATATTAGAGGATATTAGAGATTGAAGATCAACTCAAAGAAATAAAACAAAAAAGGCAAAATTAGAGAAAAAAGAGTGAAAAGAAATGAACAAAGCCTCCAAGAAATATGGTATTATGTGAAAAAACCTAACCTACATTTGATAGGTGTACCTGAATGTGAGGGAGAGGATGAATTCAAGCTGGAAAACACTGTTCAGGATATTATCCAGGAGAACTTCCCCACCTTAGCAAGTCAGGCCAATATTCAAGTCAAGGAAATACAGAGAACACCACAAAGATATTCCTCAAGAAGAGCAACCCCAAGGCACATAATCATCAGATTCATCAGGGTTGAAATGAAGGAAAAATGCTAAGGGCAGCCAGAGAGAAAGGTCAGGTTACTCACAAAGGGAAGCCCATCAGACTCACAGCGGATCTCTTGGCAAAAACCTTACAAGCCAGAAGAGAGTTGGTGCCAATATTCAACATCCTTAAAAAAAAAAAGAACTTTCAACCTAGAATTTCATATCCAACCAAACTAAGCTTCATAAGCGAGGGAGAAATAAAATCCTTTATGAACAAGCAATTGCTGACAGATTTTGTCACCACTAGGCCTGCCTTACAGGAGCTCCTGAAAGAAGCACTAAACATAGAAAGGAAAAACCAGTACCGACCACTCCAAAAATGTACCAAATGGTAAAGAGTATCGACACAATGAAGAAACTGTGTCAACTAATGGGGAAAACAACCAGCTATCATCAAAATGGCAGGATCTAATTCTCACGTAACAATATTAACCTTAAATGGGCTAAATGCCACAATCAAAAGACACAGACTGGCAAATTAGATAAAAAATCAAGACCCATCAATATGCTGTATTCAGGAAACCCACCTCATGTGCAAGGAAACACATAGGCTAAAAATAAAGAGATGGAGGAAGATTTATCAAGAAAATGGAGAGCAAAAAAAGTAAGAGTTGCAATCCTAGTCTCTGATAAAATAGACTTTAAATCAATGAAGATCAAAAGAGACAAACAAGGGCATTACATAATGATAAAAGGATCAACGCAACAAGAAGAGCTAACAATCCTAAATATATATGCACCCAATACAGGAGCACCCAGACACATAAAGCAAGTTCTTAACTACCTAAAAAGAGACTTCAACTCCCACACAATAATAGTGGGAGATTTTAACATGCCACTGTCAATATTAGACAGATCAATGAGATAGAAAATTAACAAGAATATCTAGGACTTGAACTCAGATCTGGACCAAGCAGATCTAATAGACATCTACTGAAATCTCCACCCCAAATCCACAGAATATACATTCTTCTCAGCACCACATTTCACCTACTCCAAAACTGACCACATTAATTGGAAGCAAATCACTCCTCAGCGAATGCAAAAGAATCAAAATCATAACAGTCTTTCAGACAACAGGGCAATCAAGTTAGAACTCAGGATTCAGAAACTAACTCAGAACCACACAACTTCATGGAAACTGAACAACTGGCTCTTGAATGTTGACTGGATAAACAATGAAATGAAGGCAGAAATAAAGATGTTTTTTGAAACCAATGAGACCAAAGATACAATGTACCAGAATCTCTGGGACACATTTAAAGCAGTGTTTAGAGGGAAATGTATAGCAATAAATGCCCACATGAGAAGTGAGGAAAGATCTAAAATAGACATCCTGTCATCAAAATTGAAAGAGCTAGAGGAACACGATAAAAAAAACTCAAAAGCTAGCAGAAGACAAGAAATAACTATGATCAGAGCAGAACTGAAGGAGATAGAGACACAAAAAACCCTTCAAAAAAATCAATAAATCCAGAAGATGGTCACAAAATAGACTGCTAGCCAGCTTAATAAAAAAGAAAAGAGAGAAGAATCAAGTATATGGAATAAAAAACTATAAAGGGGACATCACCACAGATTCCACAGAAATACAAACTATCATCAAAGAATTATTACAAACAACTCTATGCACATAAACCAGTAAACCTGGAAGAAATGAATAAATTCCTAGACACTTGCGCCCTCCCAAGCCTAAACCAGGAAGAAGTCAAAACCCTGAACAGACCAATAACAAGTTGAAGCAGCAATTAATAGCCTACCAACCAAAAAAAATCCAGTTCCAGATGGGTTCACAGCTGAATTCTACCAGTCATACAAAGAAGAGCTGGTACCATCCCTTCTGAAATTATTCCAAACAATCCAAAAAGAGGTAATCCTTCCCAAATCTTTTTATGAAAACAATATCATCCTGATACCAAAACCAGGCAGAGATTAAACAAGAAAAGGAAACTTTAGGCCAATATCCATGATGAACATAGATTCAAAAATCTTCAATAAATACTGGCAAACCGATTGCAACAGCACATCAAAAAGCTTATCCAGCATGATCAAGTGGGCTTCATCCTGGGGATGCAAGGCTTGTTCAACACACGCAAGTCTATAAATGTAATCCACCACATAAAAAGAACCAAAGACAAAAACCACATGATTATCTCATTTAGATGAAGAGAAGGCCTCTGGCAAAATTCAACAGTCCTTTATGCTAAAAACTCTCAATAAACTAGATATCAAAGGAACACATCTCAAAATAATAAAAGCTATTTATGACAAACCTACAGCCAATATCATACTGAATAGTCAAAAACTGGAAGGATTCTCTTTGAAATCTGGCACTAGGCAAGGATGCCCTCTTTCACCACTCCTATTCAATATAGCATTGGAAGTTCAAGCCACAGCAATTAGGCAAGAAAAAAAAAATAAAGGGTATTCAATTAGGAAAGGAGGAAGTCAAATAGTCTCTATTTGCAGACAATATGATTGTATATTTAGAAGACCCTATCATCTTAGCCCAAAATCTCCTTAAACTGATAAGCAACTTAAGCAAAGTCTCAGGATACAAAACAATGTGCAAAAATCACGAGCATTCCTATACACGAATAACAGACTAACAGAGAGCCAAATCATGAGCAAACTCCCATTCACAACTGCTACAAAAAGAATAAAATAACTAGGAATACAATTGACAAAGGATGTAAAGGACCTCTTCAAGGAGAACGACAAACCACTGCTCAATGAAATAAGAGAGGACACAAACAGATGGAGAAACATTCCATGCTCATGGTTAGGAAGAATCAATATCGTGAAAATGGCCATACTACCCAAAGTAATTTATAGATTGAACACTATTCCCAACAAGCTACCAATGACCTTCTTCACAGAACTGGAAAAACCACCTTAAACTTCATATGGAACCAAAAAAGAGCCTGCATAGCCAAGACAATCCTAAGCAAAAAGTACAAAGCCAGAGGCATCATGCTACCTGACTTGAAACTATACTACAAGGCTACAGTAATCAAAACAGCATGGTACTGGTACCAAAACAGAGATATAGACCAATGCAATGGAACAGAGACCTCGGAGGCAATGCCACACATCTACATTCATCTGATCTTTAACAAACAGGACAAAAACAAGCAATGATGAAAGGATTCCCTGTTTAATAAATGGTGTTGGGAAAACTGGTTAGCCATGTGCAGAAAGCAGAAACTGGACCCCTTCCTGACACCTTACACTAAAATTAACTCCAGATGGATTAAAAATTTAAACATAAGACCTAACACCATAAAAACCCTAGAAGAAAACCTAGGCCAAAACCATTCAGGACATAGGCATAGGCAAGGACTTCATGACTAAAACACCAAAAGCATTGGCAACAAAAGCCAAAATAGACAAATGGGACCTAATTAAACTCCAGAGCTTCTGTACAGCAAAAGAAACAATCATTAGAGTGAAACAGAAACCAACAGAATGGGAAAAAATTTTTGCAGTCTACCCATTGGACAAAGGGCTAATATCCAGAATCTACAA
>PVKV010037228.1:0-15000 GCA_004027835.1 Alouatta palliata
TTTGCTGCCTTCCTCCCCATCACCTATATCTGTTATTTCTCCCCATGCTATGCCTCCCCAACTCCCCACCCCCTGCTGTCCCTCCCCTTTTTCCCCCCCGACAGACCCCAGTGTGAGATGCTCCCCTCCCTTTGTCCATGTGTTCTCATTGTTCAACACCCACCTATGAGTGAGAATATGTGGTGTTTGGTTTTCTGTTCCTGTGTCAGTTTGCTGAGAATGATGGTTTCCAGGTTTGACTGGTTTATGTTACATAGCAAAGGTGATGATATGTTACTCCTATGATTATATTTTGTTATGTAAGAGTGTCTTAGCAGATTGGACTCTCCCTTCCCAGCTTTGGTGAAGAAAGCTGCTATGATGTGAAATGCCTCTCAAGAAAGCTTGGCTGGGTACAGTAGCTCACACCTGTAATCCTAGTGCTTTGGAGGCTGCAGTGGGAGGATTACTTGAGGCCAGGAGTTTGAGATGAGCCTGGGCAACATAGTGAGATCCATCTCTACAAAAAGTTTTAAAAGTAGGCAGGTATGGTGGCACAAGCCTGTAGTCATAGCTACTCAGGAGGCTGAGGCAGGATGATCGCTTGAGTCTGGGAGTTCAGTTATACTGAACAATGATCACATCACTGCATCCCTTTCTGGGTGACAGAGTGAGACTGTATCTCAAAAAAGAAAAAGATGAGATGGCAAGGAACTGTTGGCCTCTAAAATCTGAGGGACAAAGTCTTATAACCATAAGAAACTGAATTTTTCCAGCAACCATGTGAGTTTTGAAGAAGATGTGAGCATTAGTGAGACAAGCCTCAATCAATGTCTTAATTGCAGCTTCTGAGACCGGAGCAGAGGACCTAGCTAATCCATACCTGCACTGCTAACCTAGAAAATCTGTAAAATAATAAATGTTCATGGTTAAAGCCACTATTTATGGTAATATGTTATGTACCAATAAAACATTGATACAGAAGGCTTAGTATGCATAATTATATCTATTACTGTGCCTTTAAAACTTAGGGATTATGGTGTCTAGGTCTATGTGTGAGATGGGTTAAATAATTTTCATTACCTGGTTGCAGGTAATAATGAAGAATTGAGAACTCAAGCTCAAATATCTACAGGGGTCATTCAATTTACAGATGAGGATTAAGTGGACAGTGTGAGATGAGAATTGTAAAGCTACCTGCACGAAGGTAGAGCACAGAACCCACCTAGTGACTGCGCTTTGAAGACCATTGTGCAGTATAACAGGAAAACTGGAAAAAAAAAATACCACTTTGACAGAATGGGCTGCATAGTACTCATGAACTGCCAGTTTCCAAAGCTGTTTTACATGGCTTTTATATTTTTTGCTCAAAATATTTTAACTCCCCATCCTAAAATTCTGGTTTGTTCTCCTATTTTTAACCTCTATTCCCTGGCCATGTCTCCTGTGGTAGTACTGTTAAAAACTTGTTTCATCTTTCACAGCTGCTGGGAACAGGTGAAAATGATGAAAAAGCCACTTCTGCAGCTTTTAATATGAATAATTTGATTCTGGAAAATTGATAGAAGAAAGTTCTACTGGGAAATTCAGTTTAGCTGCATAAAATCAATCCCAATCATAACACTTCCATAAATTTACTTTCTGCAAATACCCAACTCTGATGTTCATTTGTTCAACTGACAATGTTTGAGGAGCAAAAACTATGTGCCAGCCACTGTTCTAGATGATAGAAATGCAGTCGAGAACCAAAGAAAAAGTTCCCTTCTTCGTGGCACATTCTAGTTAGTGGGCATTCATGTTGGACAACAATCACTACAAGTGCCTAGAATGCATTAGTGTGACTGTAAATTGGTTATGAAAATAAACAATTTTGAAGGTTTTTTTTCCCAATATCAAATAGAGTGGCTGTGGACTCACAGTTTAAAAATAGCAGAGAACTGATTGCAGCACATTGCGAACTTTTAAGTGGTGTTTAGATACTTCAGGTGTTTTCATTTTTATATTTCTTTTTTTTTTTTGATGGAAAATGATTTTAATCTTATCAGTTTTAGTTACATATTTCTTTTTTTTTAATATATATACTTTTTATTGCGTTTTAGGTTTGGGGGTACATGTGAAGAACATGCAAGATTGTTACATAGGTACACACATGGCAGTGTGATTTGCTGCCTTCCTCCCCATTTATATTTCTTATAGATATGGGAACCATAGGTTTATGGTACTTGATGTGTACAAACATTGAACAGTGTAGACCAAATCTATAGTATTTTGTAATACATAGTATTATATCTTTAAAATGCAAACATTTATATGTGTGTGTGTATTTAAATTGGAGCATAGGGGATTCAGGTGGTGGTCGCAGAATGTTGAAGAATGTACAGAACTTTAGGATATTACTTGAACCAACATGTTTATCTGACCTAGAAAATTTAAATTGGGATAGTTTTACATATCACATGTAAAAGTAGGTTAATGTACTGCATGCACACAGTAAGCATCATTTAATGTTTTCAAAAATAAGTTAAATAAGTGTTACCCTAGAGCACTGGTACTTAACCAGGAGAATGGACCAGAATTATTTTTTTAAAAACCCTTATAAACAACCAAAACACAAAAGAAAACAACAGTTTATAAACTCCAATTCAGGAGGCTCTGATTTTCTATAGATCTGAGGTAGAATCTGGGCATCTGCATTTATAGATCATTCTGATGTAGCATTGATAAAAGGTATACACAATTTATAATAAGGCAGTTTGAGTCTGTGCAGAGGGAGTACTTTCTAACAATTACTGTAACCGTCAGCATAAGTAGGATATCAAACTGAAATAGGAGGAACTAGTAGCAATATTCAGACATAGGCATACATACATATTACTACTGGCCAAAGTAAACTATGTTAAATGTTTTTTTTTTTTTAATTTTCACGATAGACCAAATATTTCAACTCATGTAATATTGTTTGTATCAGTGAAAAAATCTAAGCTTTTCTCATATTTTCTGTAAACTACTTATTAACCAAGCTCTGCAGAAAAAGGCAACATAAAAGAGTGAGTTCGGATTATTTGTAATTACCACCTTTATCACTTGCTGTGTATTCTCATTAATTTTTTATTCATACGTAAATGAGCATAATCACGATCTCTATTTTTGGAGAATCCCCTTTCCCTGGTTTTCTATTTCCATATGGAAGAAGTTCTACTGGGAGACAACTATTCGTCTCTCACCCAGTAGGATACTGTGTTGCTTTTCCCAGGTCCTGTCTTTAGGAAGGCATTTATTTCTTTAACTGCAAGGCTGCTGACTGCCAACAGGCCACAACTGAGTCACACTACAAGAAGAGCCTGCAACTGAGGGGAGCAGCCTTGCCCAAGTTATTTGACCTCTAAAGGTCAGCCAGCATCCAAAGACTGGTCAATATACGTGTACAAAGTCCCAGGCCTCTTGATTCAACACAAGACAACTGTGCAGGGCCTTCCTGCTCCAGAGCTCCTTGTGGGATCTGCAGAAGTCTTTACTGTATTTGCATGACATTTCAAATTTTCCCCTGCCCAATCCTGCTTCCCTCAAACCCCACAGGTATTTATCCTTCAAGTACTGCCCAGTAAACCACCTACGAGTAAATCTTCATCTCAGAGTTACTCTCCACAGGACCAGACCTAAGATAGGTAACTTTTCTCGTTGGTGGATATGAAAGAAAGAACAAGGCCTGCATGCACTGCTCAGCGTTCAGAGGGTTCTCCTTGTGGATCTTCCTGTTTTTAGGGAGGCTGTGTCGGGCGTGGTCGTTGTCTTATCATTGAAAGAGCCTGACCCTCTGAGAGACACCACTGTGTACTGCTGCCTGAGGCTGGATGGGGTTGGCTTGCTCCACATCAAAGACGTATTCTTTGATCAGCTTAATACATTATAAGAACATTTTGTATTTCTACTTGTCTGTCTGATTGATTTATGTATTTTATAATTCTAAACTCAGATATAGTAAGATTTTTGTGTTATTTACTGGGAGACAAAGAAGGCATTTGCATTACTTACTGTTGCTTACTAAAACTCCAATGAATATCTATCTCCTAGGGTTATCATGATAATTAAATAATACATTTAACTTGCTTAGCACAGCCCCTGATATTTAGTAAATGCTGAATAAATGTTAACTACTTAAAATAACATGAGGTAATGCCACATATGTGCCAAAATTCATTCAATTTATTTAAAGCCAGATCACATTGAATAAATAGTCTCTGGAGGTATTAATACAGGAATGAAAAATGAAGACCAAGGGGAGAAATTTATATTACATTTTGATTTTTGGTCATCAGCCCCCACACCAACCTAAATCTACAACCTCACAGTCTGGCTAACTGCCAGTGATCTTCGAAGTTTATTGGTACTCTGTGCCAAGCCTTGGGCTAAGTAAAGCTCACAAATAGTATTTCATTTAATCCTCTGAGGAAGAGAACTCCTATGCTAGAGCCATCTTCTAATAGCATCGTTAAAATTCTTTTATCTAGAGGCCTCCTAACAACGCATATCTTGACACAATTTAAAAACAATTATGTGCAAAGGCAGAAAAACGAGTTGCATCCATTTTTAGTGAGCATCCTTCTGCATGGAATTAAATAGGAATAACGCCAAGGCTGAACTGTGAGAACTGTTTTCAAAATTTACCCATGTGTAGAAATATGGGTCATTTCATGAATATGTAGTTTGTCTTGGAATAATGCAGCTTAGGTGAAATCAAATGCTAACTATATGAGTTCTATTAGCCTTTTAAGCCCTTGAATATTTTTGTGTGAATTAAGTAAATTTTCTTATGACCATTTCCGAAGTAGAGAATATAAGCACATTATTTAACATAGTTAATTGCCTATCAAAAAGTATTTGATCAATGAAAGATACAGACACTATTAGTAGTACTAATACTAATAACGGTGGTGCTAATAATAGTTGTAAGTGTATCCACAAAATGAAATCCAGTTGTGGCAGATCCTGTTCAATCACTGCCACCTTTGTTTTTCCTAACGGAATCCTTATTTTGTCCAGGTAGCAGGCAGATATTACACATCTCAGGAAAGTTTCCCACCCCACCACCTTAAGGAAATCATCACTATGGCACTTGTTAAAATGTTGACGTTATTCCTGATCTGTTGGCAGTAATGACTATGATAGTGAAATTCATTAGCTCAAGACAATTGTCATAGCATGTTGCAAGGATTATTGTTGAATGGGCCTCCTGGTTACGGAGATGTTCATTAAATGATTGCAACACTTTCTGACACCTGTCTTTGGCCAGGTAAGCAGCACAACTGTGTTCTGGATTTTCCAGAAGAACTCTACTTTTGGAGAATCATACACAGCCTATTAAAAATTTTCTCTCTGAAGGTCATGTCTGCCTAGATTGGAAGAGGGTTCTGTGTTGGGAAGGTCCTGGTTTACTCTGAAAGAAAAATAGGAGGTATTGGAATTTAAGACACCATCTCCCTTCCCTGCTTCTGTTCTCTGGGTTAATCTCCAGGGATACCGGTTGGGTGAAGGACTGGCATGATTTGATTGCTGAAGCTGTCTTATAGAAAGTTGGCTAGAACCCAAAGATTGGTGGGCCGGTAGTGTTTACCCACTCGTCCATACAGGGCAGGACCCACAAGGTGTTTATATCACTGCTACAGACCCAGGCACGAATGGGGCTCCCTCTTAATGAGCTCTTTCTCTCACTCATCTCTTTTCCCCTGCTCAGAAAATGTTTTCTGGGGCTGCTTGGAACATTGGTCTGAGGTTTACAGAGCTACTATGAGTTCATGATATTGGTGAGTTTATAGAAATTTTCTACTTTTTGAGACCATAAGTCCCATAATGACTATCAACTGGTTGAGGAAGTTGTTGGAAGAGTTAATATGATTGATTCATTACCACAAATCATGGCTGAAACAGGGACATCACTTAGCTCTGTCAAATAAAATCACACCAATTTTTAAAAATCAACAAATGATTTGAAAATTATTGGAAGATGTGATGAACATTGTATGTCACTTTGAAAATAGTCTACTTAGAGTTAAAAAGGAAATATATATTTAAATTTTTGAATCACATATTTGTATGTTTACTGTATTACCATCATGGTTGCTATTTACTTGAGCTATCGTCTTTGCCTATAAACAAATGCTTTCTAAATAATACATAAATTTCGATGGAAAGAAGGAAAAGTTATTCTACCCTAGCAGTAAGTTTAAAGAGTTGACTCTTGAGTGGAATTTTCAATTCTCACTACAGATAGGTAAAAGCCAAATTCTTCTCACATTTGTGAATTTCTCCATCTTTTAAAAATCCCCTTGGCGCCACACTTCATGCTGGGGCCGATGTCAAGGTTATTTGAACTTGTCTCTTGCTCAACTGAAAGTGAATGAGAAGACACAAAACCATATTTTCTATGAAATGTGAAGCCCAGACATTGGTACAATTTAATTATGAAAGGAGAAGCCAATGAAATGTTCAGGTTTCATTCACCCTTAAATGAAAGACTTTCCATCATAGTCTATTCTTCTTTGTAAGGATTTTTGACATCCTTTTCTCAGATGCCAAGACCAATGCAGCTCAGATGTCACTTGTTGAGAAAACACTGCACGCTGGTAATTTGATCTTTGACATAACTGTAGATTATTTTTTTCAAAAAATACTCTTTATGACATTGTCTTTGTGAGACTTATTCAATTGAGTAAAGTATGATACATCATGATTAGATTGTATTAGCTATTTATATTGAAGAGAATGTGAAAATTCTAAAAATATAGTTAAATTTTCTTATGACTATTTCTTAGGTACTGTGGAGTGTGATTTTTCATTTTGTGTTCTGTCAAGTCCTCGTGACTTTTCCTGATTTCTTAAGGAACACTGTGTGAAGGGAAATTTCACTGGGTAGGCAAGACTCCTACCCCCATATCAGAATTTTAAGCTCTGCTTTTATCTGTTTATATATTGGGGTTTCACAGACTAAACAATATTTAATAGTTAACTTTTTATATCTATATATATAGTATATGTATACACACATACACAATTTGCATTCAATAAAATTTGCCTATGTTAAGTGTGCAGTTTGAGTATTGACAAATACACACTTATGTAACCATCACCCTAATCATGATAGAGAACATTTTCATTACTGTCAAAAGTTCTCCGTACCTGTTCAAGTCAATCCCCACCACATCTGGCCTTAGAAACCATTGTTCACCTTTAAGTCACTGCAGATTAGATTTTCCTGTTCTAGAATTTCTTATACATGAGATAAAAATACTATGCACTATTTTGTGCTGATTTATTCCTCTCATCCAGTTTTCATTCCAAATTCATCCAAGTTGTTGCAGGTACCTTTATTTTTCAAATTGATAAATATGCTTTTGTGTGAATATGTCACATTGTGTTGTTCATTGACTTGTTTATGAACATTAGTGCTATTTTCAGGTTTTAGCTAGTATGAATATGTTGTAATGAACATTTAATGTAAAGATCTTGATGTAGAGGTATTTAAGAAATTTTTCTTTGGTAACTACTTAGAAATGTTATGACTGAATTCAAGGGTAATTATAGGTTCAACCTTATAAGAAATTGCCAAATTATTTTCCAAAATGATTATTCCATTTTTAATGACCCCAGTTTTAGCTGTTTTTGTTTTTGTTGTTGTTGTTATAATTTTTTGTTTTTGAGATGGAATCTCACTCTGCTGCCCAGGATAGAGTGCAGTGGTGTGATCTGGGCTCACTGCAGCCCTTGTCTCCCAAGTAGCTGGGACTACAGGCACTTTCCACCCACCTGGCTAATTTTTTTATTTTTAGTGAAGTCAGGGTTTCACCATGTTGGCAGTCTAGCTGTTTTAAATCCTCTCTAAGACCTGATACTGTAAGCCTTATTGATTTTAATAATTCTGGTGGATATGTGGGGCTAAGATATTATGGTTTTTGTTTTGTTTTGTTTTTGCATTTTCTTGATGATTAGTTACTTGGAACATCTTTTCATTTGCTTATCAACTGGTGTATCTTATTTGGAGAAGTGTCTATTCAAATTCTTTTGCCCTTTTTTAAATTGTGGGTTTTTATATTGTTGAGTTTTAGGAATTTACTATATATTCTGGACATTGATTTTTTATCAGATATATGATTTGAGAATTCTTTCTTCTGTTCTGAGAGTTGTTTATTTTGATACTATCTTTTGATGCGCACTTTAAAAAAATTTAATAAAGTTCAATGTGCCTATTTTTGTTGTTGTTGTTGCCTATGCCTTTGGTGTCATATATTTTGAGCACTATAAATATATTGACCCACTTCCTTCTGGCCTCTAAAATCTCTTTTAGAAACCTGCTGATAATCTCATCGAGAACCCTTTGTATGTAATGAGTCACTAATACTGCTTTCAGTATTCTATTTTGTCATTGTCTTTCAAAAGTTTGATTAAATGTATCTTGGCATGAGTCTCTGAATTTGATTTAACTTGAACCTCTTATTACCACGTTGCTAATTGTTTTTTTGACCGTTTTGTAATTCTTTTGTCCTGTTCTTTCTCTCTGGATGTTTTCCTTTGTGATTAAATATCTTCCTTTGTGTTGATTTTTTGGGGGTAGGAGTATGCTTTAATTCTTTTAATCTTTTGTAAATCTACCACAGATTTTTCTTGGTAGCTATCATGAGGCCTACACAAATCATGTTGAGACAGCCAAGTAAAGAGGGCTCCCTAGAGAACCTCCAAGCAGCCTGCACACTGGGAGGATTGCACACTGGGATGGAGCCTTGGGAAGTCAACACCATTTGCAAGGGAGTGGAGCCTGGACTCTCCTGTTCCTGGGTGGTAACCTGGGATTGAATCTGTGAGATGGGGGCCTGTTTACAGAAACCTCTCTCATTTTGTTGAGCATCTCGGTTGATTGCATGTCTTTGTTATTGTGAATAGTATGGTGATGAACACGTGTTCATGTGTCTTTATAGCAGAATGATTTATATTCCTTTAGGTATATATCTAGTATTGGGATTGCTGAGTCAAATGGTAGTTTTGTTTTCAGTTCAAGAAATCTCCAAAATGCCTTCCACAGTGGCTGAACGAATTTACATTCCACCAGCCGTGTATCAGCTTTCCATGTTCTTTGCAACCTCACCAACATCTGTTATTTTTTGACTTTTTTGTAATAGCCCCTCTGACTGGTGTGAGATAGTATCTTATTGTGGTTTGGTTTACATTTCTCTACAATTAGTGATGTTGAGCATTTTTTCATATGTTGGGTGGCTGCTTTTATGTCATCTTTTGAGAACTGTCTGTCCTGCTCATTTTATAAAGGGATTATTTGTTTTCTACTTGTTGAATTGCTTAAGTTTCTTATGGATTCTGGATGTTAGATCTCTGTCAGTTGTGTAGTTTGCAAATATTGTCTCCCACTTCGTTGGTTGTCTGTTTACTCTATTGATAGTTTTCTTTTGCTATGCAGAGGCTCGTTAGTTTGTCCCCTGACTTGTGAATTTTCATTTTTGTTGCAATTGCTTTTGAAAACTTAGTTATAAATTCTTTCCCAAGATTAATGCCCAGAATAAGTGTTTTCTTGGTTTTCTCCTGGGATTTTTATGTTTTGAGATCTTACATTTAAATCTTTAATTCATCTTGAGTTAATTTTTGTCTGTAGTAAAATATAGGGGTCCAGTTTCATTCTTCTGCATATGGCTAGCCAACTATCTGATCACCATTGATTGAACAGAAAATCCTTTCCCCATTGCTTGTTTTTGTTGACTTTGTCAAAGATCAGATGACGATAGGTGTATGCCTTTATTTCTGGCTTTTCTTTTCTTTTATATTGGTCCATGTGTCTATTTTTTATACAAATACTGTGTTGTTTTGCTTACTCTAGCCTTATTGTATAATTTGAAGTTGAGTAATCTGATGCTTTCAGCTTTGTTCTTTTGGCTTAGGATTGCTGTGGTTATTTTGACTCCTTTTTGGCTCTATATCAATTTTAGATTTTTAAAATTATGTGAAAAATGACAATGATGGTTTGATAGAAATAATATTGAATATATATAGATTGCTTTGGGAAGTATGATCATTTTACTGATATTTATTCTTTTAATACATAAGCATGAATTTTTTTTTCATTTGTTTGTGTCATCTATGCATTCTTTCAGCAGTGTTTTATAGTTCTTTTTGTAGAGATCATTCATCTTTTTGGTTAGATGTATTCCTATGTATTTGATTTTCTTTGTGGCTGTAGTGAATTGAATTGTGTTCTTCATTTGGCTCTCAGTGTGAACGTTTTCGTTGTATGGAAATTTTGATTTTTTTACACTGATTTCATATCCTGAAATTTTACTGAAGTCCTTTATAAGTTCCAGGAACATTTTGGCAGAGTCTTCAGGGTTTTCTAGGTACAAAATCATCTTGTCAGCAAAGAGAGTTAGTTTGCCGTTTTTTATCCTCTATTTTTATGCTTTTTGTTTCTTTTTCTTGCCTGATTGCCCTGGCTAGGACTTTTAGAACTATGTTGAATAGGACTGGAGAGAATGGGCATGGTTGTTGTTTTTCCAGTTCTCAAGAGGAGTGGTTCCATCTTTTGCACATTCAGTATGATGTTGGCTGTGAGTCTGTCGTTCACAGCTCTTATTATTTTGAGGTATGTTCCTTTGATGCCTATTCAACATCAGAAATGGATGTTGAATTTCAATGAGGCTTTTTTTCATGTTCATTGAGATTATTCTATTTAAAAAAATTCTGTATATGTAGTGATCGACATTTATTGTTTTATGTATATTGAAACAGTCTTGAATCCCTGAAATGAAACCTACTTGGTTGTGGTGAATTAATTTTTGATGTCTTTCTGGATTTGGTTTACTAAGGTTTTGGTTTGTTGAGGATTTTTGCATCTGTGCTCATCAGAGATATTGGCATGTAGTTTTCTTTTATTGTTGCATCCTTGGCAGGTTTTGGTATTACAGTGAAGCTGGCTCCAATAGAATGAGTTAGGGAGGAGTCCTTCCTCCTCAATTTTTAGGTATAGTTTCAGTAGAATTGGTACTACCTTTTTGTACATGTGGTAGAATTTAGCTGTGAATCAGCCTGACTTTTGTTTGTTTAGTAGTCTTTTAATTTTCAGTTTTGAAACTTGATATTCATCTGTTCAGGGTTTCAATTTTTTCCTGATTCAGTATTGGGAAGTTTTGTGTTCCCAGAAATATATCCATTTCCTCTATATTTTCTAGTTTGCATGCATAACAGTGTTTATGATAGCCTCTAAGGATCTTTCATATTTCTGTGACATCAGTTATAATGTCACCTTTGTAGTTTCTGGGTGTGATTATTTGAATCTTCTCTCTTTTTTTATTTTTCTGTTATGTAGCTAGTGGTCTATCAATCATGCTTCCCCTTTCAAAGAATTGACTTTTAGTTTTATTGATTATCTTTGTGGGGTTTTGGGGGATCTCAGTTTCATTCCATTTTGCTCTGATTTTAGTTATTTCTTTTCTTCTGTTAGTTTGGAGCTATTTTGTTCTTGTTTTTCTAGTTCTTCTAGATGTGATATTAGATCATTAATTTGAGATCTTTCTTACTTCTTGATGTATGCATTTAGCACTATAAACTTTCCTCTTAACACTGCTTTTGCTGAATCCCAGAAATTTTGATATATTGTGTTTGTTTTTATTTATTTTAAAGAATTTTTTTGATTTCTTAATTTTATTATTTTCCCCCAAATCATTCAAGAATAGGTTGCTTAATTTCCATATAATTGTGTGGATTTGGTAGTTTTCTTGGTATTGATTTCTATTTTGATTCCCTGTACTACAAGAATGCCCTTGATATTATTTCAGCTATTTCAGTGTTGGAGCATGTTTCATGTGTAGGTGACAAGAATTTTGTAGTTGATGGTGTTCCCTTTGTATGCTGATGGGTGGAATATTCAGTAGATATTTGTTAGGTTCAGTTGGTTAAGTGTTTAAGTCCAGAATATCTTTGTTAGTTTTCCACCACAATGATTTGTGTAACACTGTTATTGGGTATTGAAGTCCTTACTATTATTAGGTGGCTGTCTAAGTCTTTTCATAGGTATGGGAGTTGTCATTCTATGAATTTTGGGTGTTTAAGTGTTATATGCATACATATTTAGGATAGGTAAGTCTTGTTGAATTGTACCCTTTCTACCCTTTCTCATCATGTAATGCCTTTCTCTGTCCATTATGGCTACTGTTGGTTTACTATCTGTTTTATCTAAAATGAGAATAATGACTCTTGCTCTTTTTTGTTTTCCATTTGCATGATAGATGTTTCTCAAACTCTTTACTTTGAACCTGTGATTGTTGTTACATGTGAAATGGGTCCTTTGAAGACAACAGATGAAAAGGTCTTACTTATTTTATCCAACTTGTAACTCTGCCTGTTAGTTGGGATATTTACACCCTTTACATTCAAGATTAATATTGCTATTTGAGGTTTTGATTCTTTCATGAAGTTGTTAGCTGGTTGCTTTATTGTTTCCCTTGTGTGGTTGCTTTAGCTTTATAGGGTCTGTGGGCTATGTACTTGTGTGTTTTTGTTCTTCATTTTCATGTTGAGAACTCTCTTAAGACTCCTTTTAGGTTAGTTTAGTGGTAACACGTTCTCTTAGTGCTCGATTGTCTAAAAAATCTTTTATTTATCCTTTTCTTATGAAGCTTAGTTTGAAGGGATATAAAATTCGTGGCTGGAATTTCTCTTTCTTTAGGAATGCTGAAAATTGACCTTCAAAAAAATATCTCCTGGCTTGTAAGGTTTCTGCTGAGAAGTCCACTGTTAGCCTGATTGTGTTCCATTTGTATATAGTCATACCTTTTTCTCTGATGCCTGTAAGAATTTTTCTTTAGCATTGACCTTAGTCAGTCTTGTGATTATGTGCCTTGGTGATATTCATTTTGTATAGTATCTCACAGGTGTTCTCTGAATTTCTTATATCTGGCAGGATTTGGGACATTTTCTTGAATTATTATCTCAAATATGTTTTCCAGGTTGTTTACATTTTTTTCTTTCTCAGGAATGCCAATAATCCATAGGTTTGACAAATGACCTGTCTTTGAACCCGCTGATTTTATGCTTGATCAAATCTACTGTTGAAATTCTCTATGGAAGTTTTAGTACAATGTTTGTGTCCTTTTGCTCCAGAATTTGACTCTTTTTTATGGTTGCTGTCTCTCTTAAAATTCTCTTTTTGCTCATAAATTGTTTTTCTGATTCCATTTAGTTGTCTCTCTGTATTCTCTATAGCTCAGTGAACTTCTGTAGGGTGATTACTCTGAATTTTTGGTCAGGCTGTGCATAAATCTCAATTTATTTAAAATTGGCTACTGGTGTTTTATTTCTTTGGGGGTGTCATGTTTCCTTGTTTATTCATGTTTCCTGAGGCCATGCATTGGTGTCTGACAATTAAAGATGTAAAACTTATTTCAGTTTTTATCGACTGATACTGGCAGGGGAAGTCCTCACCAGTCAGTCTGTCCAGAGATTCTGGGCAAGTTATCTAGCATGATAGAGCTAGCTGCTAGAGTTCTTGAGGAGATTGGCCTGGTGCCTGGGTAAAATAGTTTTTTTAAGTCTTTAACTAGTAGATTTGTTATCATGTCTTTTCCAGTGTCAGTTTTTGTTAATGTATTTATTCACTTTTTAAGTTTGAGTGAGTTACACATTACTGTTTCTTTGTATGCCTTGTCATTTTTTAGGGAAAATGAACATTTGAATCTAATTATGTACTAACTGTGGAAATAAGATTCTCCTCTTCCTGGGGTTTGTTGTTTTTTGTTATTTATTATTTATGCTTTTCTAGTTTTAGTACTATGACCCTCTGTCAAGGATCTGCCTGAGATGCAAATTCAAAGTCTTCTCAGGTTTCCTACGAGCCTGTGCCTTCCCATGGGTTTGCATGGTCACTTCCTGCTTTCCCCCTATACCCAGCTGCTTTTGAATGTTCTTCTTTTTTTTTTTTTAATTTTTATTAATTTTTTAAAATTATTTATTTATTTTACTTCAGGTGCATAGTATATCTGGCATTTCTCACCATGTTATCCTTCCCCACCCTTCCCTCCCTCCCCACCCCACATCGTCTCTCCCCTACCCCCCACAACTGTCCCCTGTGTGTGATGCTCCTCTCCCTGAGTCCACGTGTTCTAGTTGTTCAATACCCACCTATGAATGAGAACATATGGTGCTTGGCTTTCTGTTCTTGGGTCAGTTTGTTGAGAATGATGGTTTCCAGATTCATCCAAGTCCCTACAAAGGACATAAACTCATCATTTTTTAATGGTTGTGTAGTATTCCATGGTGTATATGTACCACGGTTTCTTTGTCCAGTCTATCATTGATGGGCATTTGGGTTGGTTCCAGGTCTTTGCTATTGTACACAGGGCTGCAATGAACATACATGTGCATGTGTCTTTATAGTAGAATGATTTATAGTTCTTTGGGTATATACCCAATAGTGGGATTGCTGAGTCAAATGGAATTTCTATTTCTAGATCCTTGAGAAATCGCCACACTGTCTTTCACAATGGTTGAACTAATTTACACTCCCACCAACTGTGTAAGAGTGTTCCTATTTCTCCACATCCTCTCCAGCATCTGTTGTCTCCCAATTTTTTAATGATCGCCATTCTAACTGTCATGAGATGATATCTCAGTGTGGTTTTGATTTGCATTTCTCTAATGACCAGTGATGATGAGCATTTTTTTCATATATGTCCTCTTTTGAAAAGTATCTGTTCATATCCTTCGCCCACTTTTGAATGGGGTTGTTTGTTTTATTCCTGTGAATTTGTTTTAGTTCTTTGTAGATTCTGGATATTAGCCCTTTGTCAGATGGGTAGATTGCAAAATTTTTTTTTGCCAGTCTGTGTCTTTTGATTGGTGTGTTTAGGCCATTTACATTCAATGTTAATATTGTTATGTGTGAATTTGATCCTGCCATTTTGTTACTGGCTGGTTTTCTTTCTCATTAGTTGGCTCATTTTCTTCATTGCATTTTTGGTCTTTGCCAACTGGTTT
>PVKV010037229.1:0-15000 GCA_004027835.1 Alouatta palliata
TTGGAGGCCGAGGGGGCGGGTCTTGGAGGCCGAGGTGGTGGGTCTTGGAGGCCGATGGGGCTGGAGGAGGCTGAGGAAGCTCATCTCGGCAGCTGAATGATGTCGTCTCGGCGAGAAGGCACACACTGTAGGGCTTCACAGGCCTTCTGGGTGCCACGTGGGGCAACGCCCAGGCCTGGGCCTTTGGGCGGGGGAATTGGAACCCTCCACCTTTTGGCGCCTCCCTCCCGCCTCTGCTGGAAAACTTCTCCCTTCATCAAGCGATCCTTGGGGTGTCACTTTTCCTGCCGGAAGCCTCTGTGGGGGGCACCTTTGCTGAGGTTTCCTGGGGTCCACTGGGCTCGTCCTACCCACTCGGCCCGGCAGGCTGCCCCCGGCTCCTGCTACCGGCCTGGATCCCACCCCTGCCTAGGGCGAGCCGGGCGCGGAGCGGTGAGGGGTGTGTGAGCGAGTGAGCATGGGGTCCGGCCGCTACCCACAGCTAGGCACAGCAGGGTGGGCGGCTCCACACGCGCTTCCGCGAGGCTGGGCTGGACCAGGCGGACCACAGGCGGCTTCCACGCCCGCACCAGGGAACACGGTGGTGCCCGGAAGCTTGGAGGTGCCAGGAACTGCAGAGCCCCAGAGAGGGCCCCAGCCCTGGCTCAGGGAGCTTCTAGGTCTGGGCTCCCCGAGGGCTGCAGCTCTTCTCCTTCCTTCTCCTCACCCTCTTACCCTCTTGTCGCCCACAGCCTGGCGAGCAGGGGGTGTGTTCAGCCCTGTTTGTGTCACAGCTCTTTCAGCCCTGCCTTTCGGGCCCCGAGTTCTTGTCCCGCAGTGGGAGGAGTGAGGTAGGTGGACACGTGGAGGGTGAGCCAGGAGAAGGGGGGCTTTACTGAGCAACTTAGAGGGCACAGCTGTGGGTTGCTCCTCTCAGCAAGAGAGGTGTCTGTTGTCATCTAGAGTCTGGCTGAGTCTGGTTTCTTTTTTTTCTTTTGAGATGGAGTTTTGCTCCTGTTGCCCAGGCTGGAGTGCAGTGGCGCAATCTCGGCTCACTGTAACCTCTGCCTCTTGAGTTTAAGGGATTCTCCTGCCAAAGCCTCCCTACTAGCTGGGATTACAGGCCTACACCACTACACCTGACTAATGCTTGCGTTTTTAGTAGAGACAAGGTTTCACCATGTTGGCCAGGCTGGTCTCAAACTCCTCACCTCAGGTAATCTGCCTGCCTCAGCCTCCCAAAGTGCTGGGATTACAGGCGTGAGCCACCCTGCCCAGCCTAGTCTGGGTTTTTATGGGCTTCTGAGGGGAGGAAGTTCATGCTGATTGGTCCATGGGTGACCATAAGTGGGCCCAGAAAAAGCACCACAAGTTCTCACTCTGGTCCTCGGAACTGGCAGCCTGGCCCCCAGGCCTCTGGCCGTCCCTGGCCTGAAAGCAGGGCTTCACTGGGACCCCCTGCTTTCTGTCCAGGAGCCCATCTGTCCCGTCACCATTAATCTGCTATCCACGGTGCCCATGGCGTCATGTGAAGGCTGCCTACAGGCTGGCACTGAGCACCCTTAGCCCCGCTCAGCCTCCCTCCCATGCTCGTCAGTGCCCAAAGTCTGAAGGTGGCCACTCCACCTTCACTCTCAAATCAGAGCGGGCACTGGGAGCAGGGAGAGGCCAGGCCCCGGGGGCAGGGGGCTGCTGGGCCCCCGAGAATGCAGAGATGCTGGGATCTGCAGCCGCAGCTGGGTCTCCATCCTGTCAACTCAGAAGGGGGCGGGCTTCCCCCTGTTACTGCTCCCGCCAGTGCCACGGAGTGCCCAGCCCTGGCTATGCCTCCCCGACTGCAACCAGCGTCACCGCAGCCCACTCCAGATAGCACGCCACGGCCATCACCTTCACGGTTGGACCCTCCAGCATGGTTGCAGGCCGACCTCCACCTCTCCGTGCCTCCAGCACAATCAAGTGAATAGGTCATGGATGAAATGCAGAAGGAGTCTGAGGGGCCGCTGGACTTGTGGGTTTGAGTTTTGGTTTTTGAGCAGCTGAAGAAAGGCCCCTCCTTTTTTCTGAAAATTGGAGCTGGAATAGCACAGGGCATCCACCAGCAGAGCCGTATGGAGGGCCAGCTGTGAGCAAATCTTAGTGTGGACACAGCACAGTGCAGGCGTGAATGGGGCTGCGGCAGGGTGAATGGGGGTCACGGAGCACAAGGTGGGGGGTGGTGTTGGAGGCTGGAGCTGCTGTTTTGTGTGCATGCATCCCCTTCTCCCACGTCCCTCGTCTTCCCCCTCCGACTGTCCCCCTACTTCCCTGGGTGACCCCAGAACTGCTCATCCCCAGGAGCAGTTGAGGTCAGCACCTTGGATGGCTCTGTCACGCGGAGGAAGTCCAGGAGCGGAGCAAGCCCCCACCCCAGTTCAGCTCCTAACAACCTACTTCGCCCTCTCCAAGTGTGCAGCTCTGCATCAGAGCCCTGTGACCCCACAGCCCGCCCAGGAGATGTCCTCATGGCACCGCTCTCCCCACTGCACTTTGTCAATGTTGGCTGGAAGGTGGTGGGACAGGAGTGGCAGTTTGATGAATGAATGAATGCATGCGTGCATGCACAGAGTGATATAGACTGGCCAGGCCCGGTCCCCATCCCTTATTTGCTCATGCAGATAAATTCCAGCAATGTCTGTGGGGGGAGAAATTAGCATCAGAAATAATAATTTCACTATCGAAAATGGAAGCATAGTGCCTGCGTGTATCTGAAAGAATATCAGTTATTCAGATGCCTCTGGGGAAGGAACGGCTCGATGCCAAGAGCCGGGCTTTTTCGACTGCAGTCACTCAGGAGCGACTGGAGCCCCCAGGCTGGACCACAGCTGTGCCGTCACACGCCCAGCCTGGGGCTGACCCTTTGCTGATGTCCGCTCACCCAGGGCCAGCTCAGCTTCCCAGCAATGGCCTAGATATTTACGAGGTAGACACGAGCAGCCGGGATGCCATTGAGAGGGAGGCACCTGCCAGGCAGGGGAAACCAGCTGCTCCGGAATTGTCACCGGCACTGGGAGGGTGGGTGCTGCTGCTCTGCACGGGGTGGGGGGCTCAAAAACCTTCCTCATGCCCCCATTATCCTCAGCACCCCCGGGTTCCATCCAGCAGAGGGAGCGGACACTGGGCCCTGCCTCCTGGCCTTGAGACCGACCTGAGGCCGGCCCGGGGTTCGGAGCAGGGGGAGGTCTAGGTTGTTGCTGCAGGTGCAGCCTTTGTTCTGAGGAAGCAGGGCTGCCTGGCACGGTGGTGTGCAGGGGGCAGCTGGCCTTTCCCGTCTGCAGAGCTCCGTCTCCCGTGCCGATCCCCAGGTGGGGGTGCTGTCTTGGGCCAGCATAACCTCCACCGGGTGCTGAAGGGGAGGACCCCTCTCTCTGGCCTTGGCTTCCCTGTCTATCAAATGACAGGAAGACGCCTCGGGGGAATGAGCGATGGTCCAGAGAACGACACGGGAAGGGGCTTGCTCACCTGCCCCCCAGACTGGCTTAGGGTCATGGTTCACCCATCCACTCTGCACCACCCTGTGAACGATTCATGGCAAGGCCAGGCCTTCAAAGAGCTCGCGGCCTCATGAAATGTGACCGATGGAGGCACGTGCAGGTTGCTATGGAAACACGCACAGGCTATTCGGGGTGGGGGATGGGCCTGGAGGGTCTCGCCAGGGATGAGGTGTTGAAAGATGAATGAGCTTTCCTCGCAGAACAGGGGAGGTGGCATCGGGGTGGAGGCGTGCACTCCGGGGGCTGGAGGAGACCCCACACTCCAGCTGCATCAAACTTCGGCCCCACAAAGCTCATTTATTTACACATATCTCAGCGACGCCAACCGTGGAACAGAAACCTTTCCCTCTTTTTCTGGTCTGGGTGTGCAGAGGCGAAGCTGCGACCATGGCTGGTTGCTAACACCCCCTCCAGATGCATCCCTACCTGGTGTGCTCTGAACTGGAGAGCCCTGGGTGCACCCGGCTGTCAGCCCAGACCAAAGGCCAAAGAACTGAGCTCCCCAGATGAGCTGAATAAGGGCTCCCTCTGTCTCCATCCCCCAAGGAGGGATTTCGGGGGAACTCAGGTCCTCTGTCCCAGCGGTTGCCGGGGGGCCCTATGGTGGGCCTGCCAGCTCCGATGCTGTGTCTATACCCAGAGCCTTTATTTCTCCCTGCAAAGTCACTCACCAGCCCACCCAGGTTGGGGAGGTCCATGGGGAGGGGCTTTCCCCTGTGCAGCTCCAGAGTGGCTGGGGGCAGAGCCTGTGCCCAGGGCCCCTTCTGGTTGGGGTGACTGTACGGGCATGGCTGTGGGAATCACTCGGAGACCCTGGAGACCCCAGGCCGAGGCTCTCAGTGCAGGGCCTCAGCCACGGGCACCACGGGGACCTGGCGTGGGTGGGGACATGGAAAGGAATGGGACCTGCCCACCACCCACACCAAGAAGGCCAGGCTCTGGCCTCGCCGCAGGGCCCCTGGCTTTCTCCAGCCCTCCCTTCCTGGGGAGCCCCCTCTGCTGACTCCTCTGCCTCTGCTCCCGGAGCCCCGTGTGACCATGGCCATGGCTCGCCCCCCTGCTGTCCCCTCTTCACGCCAGCCTCTCTCTCCTGTGCCCAGAATCATCACCTTTCACAGCGCAGCGTGGGTCGGGGGCCCGAGCTGCTTCCAGACCACAGGCTTTGAGGGAGCAGCTGGGTCACTGGGGGGCACAGCCTCATCCTTGGGCCTCCATCCTTGGCTGGTGGCCAGCCCTAGCTTCATGGAGTCCAGCGGCTCTCATGGGGGTGGGCTCCTGTGGTCCCTGCTTGGCCCTGCATGTGGAGGAGGGGTGCAGAAGAGCCCCCATGGACCCCAGTCCACAACACAGCCTCTGCCACACTGCCTGTGGGCTGCCCCTGCAGAACACACAGGGAAGCTGGTTTTGGAGGAACACAGAGTCCCAATACCCAAAACTCATGTTTTCAGGGCAGCTTTTTTTTTTCTGTTTGTTTTGAGATGGAATCTCGCTCTGTTGCCCAGGCTGGAGTGCAATGGTGCAATCTTGGCTCATTGCAACCTCCGCCTCCCAGGTTCGAGCGATTCTCCTGTCTCAGCCTCCCGAGTAGCTGGGATTACGAGCATGCTCCACCACGCCCGGCTGTTTTTTGTATTTTCAGTAGAGACAGGGTTTCTCCACATTGGTCAGGCTGGTCTCGCACTCCCGACCTCATGTGATCCGCCCACCTCGGCCTCCCAAAGTGCTGGGATTACACGCGTGAGTCACCTCGCCTGGCCGAATGGTGCCTTTTCCCTGCTCTCACGGTGACGGCGTGACCACAATCAACACAGAAGGCCTCTGTGACCACAGGGGAGGCAGAGAGTTCTCCCCTCCAGCTGGCTGGTGACAGCTCTGTGGTGCAGCAGCGGGGTGTCCTCCAGTTCAACCCCGACTCTACCTGCCTGAGGCAGCATCAGATCCCATGAATCCAGGGTCAGTCCTCGAGATTGCTCCCCCTTCAGACACTGTCTCAAGTTCAGGCCTCCGTGACTTCTGGCCGACCGGCTTCAAGTTGGGGTTCCCACAACCCTCTCTATGGGATCCATTAATTTTCTAGAGCATCTCACAGAACTCATGGAAACACTCACATTTACGGATTTGTTACAGAGGCTATTTATTTTTTTATTTACTTACTTTTTGAGATGGGGTCTTGCTGTGTTGCCCAGGCTGGTCTCCAAGTCTTGGGCTCCAGTGATCTCCTGCGTCAGCCTCCTGCGTAGCTGTGACTATGTGTGCCACTGTGCCTGGCTACAAAGGATGCTTTAAAGGGCACAGACACACAGCCAGGTGAAGAGATGCCCAAGCGAGGTCTGGAAGGGCCCTGAGCAGCCACAGGAGCCCCCATCCCCGTGGAACCGGCCTTTCCCTCCCTGAAGTTTGAGGAGCTCGGCCTGGGGTCAGTGCTGCCTCCTGGACACTAGGTCCCCTGGGTGCCAGCAGTGGGGGGCTGAGCCAGGAAGCAGAGGTCAGCGGCTGGAGGTCTGTGGCCATGGTGGGGGGAAGAGGCAGGAGCCGGTGGCCCTGGTGATGCGGCGGCCAGGTGTGTGGCGGGTCCTCCGGTGACCAGCAGGTGGAGCCTCTGAGGAGCAGCGGGGGGTGTGGCACGGGGTGGCGCCAACCGCACCATGGGGGCCCTGACAGGCAGCAGGACCGAGGCGCTGGCCCCAGGCTCCAGAGAGGCAGCACCGAGGTCCCACGGGCACTGGCCCGTCTACCTGCGTCCTGCATAGGAAGGAGGGAGACAGTGTGAGCTCGGGTGGCCGGGCACTGGGGCCAGGGCTGTGACTCAGGGAACCCCAGATCCTGCAGGGTCCTCAGTGACACGCCCCATCCACTGCTCCACCTGGAAACGCTTGTGGAAGGCGTTTTCTCATCCCTGGGCCCAGCACACTCCCATTTCTCTTTGCTGCCAGAAATCTCAGACACAGATGCTCGGCCTGTGCCGGGGCTGAGCCTGAAAACCCAGGCTCTGGCCGTTTCCCCAGAACGGGCCCGGCTTAGACCCCGTCTGTCTTGCCTCGTACACATGCCCAGTCTTGCTGGGAGCGGGGCATATTTCAAACGACACATGGGGTCCCCCTGGTAAAGCAGCTGTTCCTGCCGGTGGCCCTGGACCTGCGCTCCCGGGACAGCCTGGAGGCGCAGCTCCACCCACAAGGGTGGCGGCCCTGGCACTGGAGGGCCTCCCAGCTCCCAGGCTTTCCATGGGCCCATGCAGGGAGGCAGAGGGAGGAACAGAGGGAGCAGGAGGCAAAGTCGGAGAGGAGCTGGGATGGGAACCCCAACACCCTGACTCGAGCGGGTCCCAGGCCCTGGAAGCAGGAAGGGCAGTCCTCGGCAGGAAGTGTGGTCCTCCACAGGAAGTGAGTGGGTCCTCAGCAGGACGGTGCCACTCATTCAGAGCTGCGCAGGGAGGAGGCGCAGGGGCTGGTCTGAGTCCGGGGAGGAGGAGTCCTGTGTCCTGTGTCTTGGTTCCACTCCCACCCAGATTTCTACCAGCCATACCCTCCCAGGCATCACCATCACCATCACCATCACCATCCTCACCATCACCAGAAGTAGCTGCAGTGTTTTCTCAGAGTCTTCTAACTCACACCATCAAACGGAAGCTCTGTGGCTCCCAGGCCTATCTGGCTGCTTCCTCCTTGGGGCTGAGGGAGCTGGAGCCAGGGCCAGGAGCTGGTTATCTTTGCCCTGGCACAGGTGCCAGGCCCTGGGAATCGGCCAGGGCTGGGATCTCCCAGCAGCACTGAGAATTTCCATGTTACCAAGAGCCCTGGAGAAGCCTCCAACCCACTGTTTCTACTTTGTCCAGAGAGAACAGGGCCCGGTCATGTGTCCGTCTCAGCCCAGGCCCGTGTGTGACCAGGAACTCTGTAAAGTGCCAGGAAACAGCATCACTCAGCCACGCCTGCAGGCCCTGACCTCTTGCCTCACCACACTCAGCATTTCTCGCCATCACCTGGTGCCGCCCGCCAGACTGGGCAGTGCCAGCAGTGTATTCCCCTTCTACACTCGAGGAAAGGGGTCTGGGCCTCGAGATCCCCTCAATCCCAGCTGCAGGGGCGGGACCTGGGCCCGTGTCCTCCCTTACCTCATCCTGGGGGATGGCAGTGCTTTTCCCCCAGGGCAGCCTGTGGCCTGGGGGTTCCCCTGAAGAGGTGAGTGTGCCCCCCTCCAGCCCACTCTCCATACCCCTCCCATCCCAAGCCGGGCCTCAGTGGTGGCCGCAAGAAGTGGAATTCCTCATCAAATTTCTGTGTCAAAGCCTCTGGCTGTGGGGAAGGGGCCATGCGGACCCGGCCACCCGGCTGACAGCCCAGGGTTGAGGTGTCCTCAGAGCAGGCGCCTGCCTGCCCGTGCACTGATGGACCGTGCCCCTGGGGGCGGCATGAAGAGGGGTCTCCTGGAGGCCTTGGCACTGAGCCCAGGCAGGAGCGCCCCTGATGTGAGCTGCCGACCCGCCCACCACATGCATCTCGCTTGCGTGGCCTCTGAACCCAGTCAAGGGTGAAAATAAGAACTTCTCTTCCAGGGAACCTGCCCTGAGGGGCCAGGCTGTGTGGCCTCTGCCCAGCCTGCTGACCCAAGCCGGTGGCCAAATGGCCTGCAAAGGCCGGCAGCTCCCACGGAGGCCCCTGTGTGCTCTCAGGGTGGGGGCCTGCGCCTTGTACCCCCATTCCTGGGCTCCCCCAGGCCTCGACACCCCTGCCCCGGTGTCGGAAAGCCTCGAGGAGAGAGATCACGCCTGGGCCATGCTTGGCTTCCTCCGCAGCGGGGAAGGGTCAGCCGCCATGGACAGTTGCCTTTGGGTGCTTTAAACTCTTTTCCAAGAAAAATCTGTTCATGTTTTACCCACGGAATTACGAATTCATTAAAAGAAAAGTGTACAAAAGGAAAAACCAGTGAAACTGGGAGTGCCTTCTCCCCCAAAGTGGTTATCACTTGCTGCTGAGAAAAGATCGGAGTCAGAGACATGGGCAGAGGGGGCAGTTTCCGAACAGTGCTTCCTGGAGCCCTGGGTTTCGGGGAAATGCCTCAGAGCAGGGGGCTGGGGCCGGAGTGCAGGACTAGTGGGGGCTGCGGGGCTGGTGGGGGATACAGGAGTGATGGGGGTGCAGGGGTGGTTAGGATACAGGGCTAGTGGGGTGTGGGGGTGGTGGGGGTGCAGGGTTGGCGGGGGTACAAGGGTGGTGGGGGCATAGGGCTGATTAGGGGTACAGAGGTGGTAGGGGTGAGGTGTAGGGCTGCTGGGGGTGGATTTAGGGCTGGTGAGGTGCAGGGCAGCCTCCCTAGAGGTGGCCTCTAGCCGGCAGGGCTTGGGTACAGTCTATTAAAATCCTGCATCTCTTGAGGGGAAATGTCTCTGCCCCTTCAGCCTGGTTGGAGGCGGAATGCCGCCCACGCCTCCAGACCCCGTGGGAGATCTGGGTCCCGCCCACGGTGACGGCCAGGGCTAAGCCTCCCAGCGTCTCTGTGGGGGACAGAAAAGAGCTCCTGCCGGCACTGGGAGTGTTGCGGCTACTAAGCCTGGAAGGTGAAGTGCAGGAACCTTAATTAGTGGTTTCCCCGGCCTCCACCTCCCAGCGTTTCCAGGGGGCAGTTCCTGAACCGGAAGTTTGATGCAGGGGGGACAGGGGCACTGGCGGCAGGATGAGTGAGCTGCCTGCCTGAGCTGCTGCCCCGAGACCCTCCTCCCTCCATCCCGAGCAAGCATCCAGCCTGGCGCGTTCCCCCGGCTGCTCCCTTCCCCTCAGGTGTGTGGCTGACAATTCGTCGGCCCCTCATTTCCAGGCACTGCCCAGGGAGTGGACTCCTGGAAGAAGCTGGCCTCTTGACTTAGGCTTAAACGTCCTCTGGTTTGAAGACACGAGACTCTGGATTTGCCCAGTACTTGGGATTGTCAGCTTTTCTCCAACGTGGCCATCACAGAGTGATCGGCATTGGCCCGGCGATGGTGCCCCAACATGGGAACTACAAGGCCCAGCCTGAGGTGAGGAGGATGGTCCTGTGTCCCCACTGTCCCCCGAGTCCAGGGCCTTGCAGTGGTCTTGGCCTTCAGCCCTGGGGTTCTCCCTGGCCGAGCTGCTGGCAGCATCCCTCAGCCCAGCCTGGTCAGTTCAGCCCTCGGCCGGGCCAGTCACTGAGGATGGCTTCCCAGGGGCGTCCGGGCTGCCTTGGAGGAGCTGCTCTCAGCCCGATTCTGTGGACAGTCGGGGGCGTCTGTGCCCAGCCTTCCACGGTCGTGGGCCCTCCTAATATCACGACTGGGCACTGGGCATTGCTGGTCCCACTCCGGATGAGAAAGTCGGGGCTCATGGAGGTGGAGGAACCTGTTGGAGTGCTGGAACCTGGGGGGCACCGGGCCAGGCCGAGCCTGCTGTGGCCGCGTTGCTGCACATTTGCCAGACGGGGACTCAGTCTCCCCTGGGGTGCAGCTGAGGGCTGGGCTGGGGTCTCGCAAAGAGGGAGGCAGCACGAAGTGCTTGTGGGGGCCCTGGCTGCGTGTTCCAGCAGGAGCAGGGGCAGCGGCCGCGTCTCAGCCTTGGTCCCCCACCTCACCACGAGGGTGTTGACACAGGGGCTCTGACTGTGCCAGCCCCAGGGTTCTGTACCTGTTCTCATGGGACTCGAAGCTCCCTCCGCGAGATGCTGCTGGGATCACCTGTCCTGGTGGCTTTCCTGAGCCAGGAGTAGAGTCTTCACCTGACCTTACCTGAGGCCATGCCCAGGCCCCTCCCTTGCAGCCCAGGGCCACTCTGAAGTGAGATCCGGTGGCCGGGGAGGTTCAGGGGCTCACAGGTGGCTGCGCCCAGCCCTGCCAGGCTTCTCCGGGACCCATGCAGAGGCGCAGGCTGTGGTCACTGCCTGAAGATGGAGCAGCTCCAGGCCACACACCCTTCCCATCTGCAACGTCCCACCCCTCTCAAGGACCCAGCACCCTGAGCCTCGCTTCCTCTCCCTGTTCCTTGGAGCGGACCCTGGCGGCAGCATCTGCAGGGTCCCAGGTAGCCACACCACAGGACCCATAGAAGCACGGAAGGGCTGCCTTGTGCCAGCACAGGGCACGCAGGGACGTCTCGGTGCCCCGGCTGGCAACCCCTCTCCCCGCAGGCAGCGTCCAGTGCATCTGTGTGGGACGCCCACGGTTGGGCTTGGTGCTGGGAGAGTAATGAGGAGCCTCATGGCCTCCCCAGACCCCGTCCCTGATGGGGGAAAGCCACGTGGCCATCATAACACACACATCGCCAAATGTGGGCTTCCAGCTCGGGGGAAGCATATTTAAATGCAGCAAACAGACGTCAGGGTAATTATCCCCGCCGGGGCTGGGACAGGGTCCAGGCCTCCCTGCGAATGCGGCCAAAGCATGTCACGCACGTAAGGGACGGTGAACCTGGGCAAAGGTGCCGGTGCCGAAACAGCCAGGCACAGAGGAGGGTCGAGGCCGCCCCCACCTCCCATCTGCCACGAGGAAGAGAAGGATTTGGAGAGGGGTGAAAGTCAGTGAGGGCAGCCCACGAGAGGAAGCTGTGATTCGGGAGGCTCCGCGGTGCCATAGGAGCCGTGAATATTCATGAGCCGGCAGCCGGGCCCAGGTAGCCGGGGCCGGGCTGGCGGCTGCGCTGGCTCCGCTCATTTTTGAAACGACGCAGCACTTCTGGATTGGAGGCGTGACGAGCTATTTGTAGACACATCTTTGTGGATAAGGAAGCAGTGCTGGTTAACAGAACTCTCCACCCTCCAGCACGGCTGGGGAGGACGGGGCTCTTCTTCCACGGGTGGGCGGGGGGCAGCCGGAGTCCCCGGGTGGGCGTTGGAGGGGCTAGGTTTGGGGAACGGGCCTTCAAGAAGCTGTGACGCTGGTGGAAAGGGAAGGGCCCTGGGCTCAGCCAGGCGGGACTGGGTCCCTCTCCCCAGCCCTTGGCTCTGTCACCAGGGGAGTAACAGAATAATAATGCCACCGCAGGCGCTCGTGACAATCCATCTGCTGTGACAAGTGTTGGAACACGCTGGAAGCTGACAAGGGCTCTGTGCTGCACATGACCCCTGCCCCCCAAGACTATGCTCAGAAACCCAAGACCTGAGCTGCCCCTCCTGCTGGCAGAGTGCAAAGTCCCTGTGTCTGCTTCCTCCCAAAGGCACCTTCACCCAGTCCTGGCTCTGGACTCCTGTAGGAGGCTGAGTGTTCAGTGTCCCCTTCCTGTAAGGAAGGAGACCAGGCTGGCGGGGGGCTCGGTGTGGGCCTCAAGCTGGGGCTGGGGTGTGAGGGGACGCCAGCATGGGGCACACTTGCGGCGGTGCTGGCCCTGCACGAATCCAGGAGGGTGGGTGGGGCTGGGAATGAGGAGGGGGTGGCCGAGGCGTGGTCTTGGTCTTGCCTTGAGTGCTGGGGAGGGCAGGGCTGAGGAAGGACAAGTGGGAGGAGGTACTGAGCTCCTGGAGGGCCCAGCTGTGCCCCTCACCAGGCAGGCAGTGACCCAGACTTGGCACCAGGAGGGCAGGCTTGGCCAGAGGCAGAACACGGGCAGCCCTGGCACTAGGCATGACTGAGCGGTGCCCTGGTTTCCTGGCAGTACAGGAGGTGCCCAAGCTGCAGGCTTCGAGGTCCCCAAGCAGCCTCAGAACTCTGGGCCACCTGGTGCTGGGAGGCAGAGCCTGAGGATGCCCAGGGCCCCCAGCGGCTGTGGGGATGAAACTTGCCCTCTGCCCCCACTTTCAGAGGAATGTGCCGATTTGAAAATCCAATTGCCTGGCAAAGGAAACCTCTCCTCTCCGAAATTAGCCCCTGGGCCTGGGGACCTGAATTCCCATAACCACAGGCTGAAAAAGGTGGTGGTAGGAGGGCCCCCACCCCTAGATCTAAGGAAGACAACACAGAGGCTGAGGCTGCAGATGTGTGGAGCACCCCTCTCTCAGGGGACTCTCCCGGGCAGGAGAGCCTGACAGGGGCTGTTTCCAGAAATGAGCGGAGGCCTTGGGGCCGGGCTCTGGGGACAGAGGGCAGGGGTGAGGCCAGCTGTCAGCAGGTGACTGTCAAACTCATGCCTGTGAAAACATGCTCCTGTGCGCACACGCATCCTGTGTGCACACACACCCTGTGTGCACACACACACGGGGCATACATCTCATGAAGCATACATCACATGCACACACACACTCCCGTGTACACATACCTCTCATGAAACACAGTTCATGCACTGCACACACACACACACTGTGCACACACACACATGCACACACACCATGTGTACACACACACCTCATGCACACATACACTGCACACAGACATCCCATAAAATGCAGTCCATGCACACACACGTGTGTGCACACATACCCTGTGCATGCATATACAAGCCTGGTGCACCCACAGCCTGCACACATACCTCTCATGCACACACACACCCTGCGCACACTCACCTCTCACACACACCCTGCACACACATACACACACACATACACACACACATCCTGGGTACACACACAGGAAAACGATCTATGCTTTGTGCCTCTGGGGCTGCAGCCATTCTCCTGACTTTGGTGGAGATGCCGGGACCGTCCAGGGCTTCCTTACTTACCTCCTGCAAGACCTCAGCCAGTTCCGGCCTCAGGGAGACCCTCCCACCTGCAGAAGCCAGGCGGCCATCCTGGTCCCTTGGCTCACTCTTAGCAGCTGGAAGACGTCCACCTGCTGACACAGTTTGCTTGGCTGCAGGGAGGGAGACCCTATGTTGCCACCTTTTTCAGCTGGTGTGTGTGGGACATGGGTCCCCAGGAACTGGCCTAGAAGGTCCAGCAAGGCGTGTCTGGCATGGCCCATGCTGCTCCCTGGGGAACCTGTGACCTTAAGGAGGTTTGTGTGGTTTTGGCAGCGGGGGGAGGAGAAGCCCACTCAGGGCGGTGGTCCAGGGGTTGCTTTTCTGACAGTTCCTCCTGGTATTCCCTGGGACGGGGGCTTTCTGGAGTTTGCACCTCCCTCTTGGTTAGAGACAGCCTGCTCTCAAAGCCTCGCAGACGGGGAAAGCATCCTTGGTTTTATGGGTGGGGAGGCTGGGCTAAGCGGCTAGGAGGACCTGCCCGGGGTCCCGCACCTGGAGGGGGCAGAGCCAGGCCTGGCTTGGACTTCCTGACTCGGGGTCCCATGGCTCACACGCACCCCAGAAAATGGGGGCGCTGATATGCCCAGGGAAGCCGAGGTGGGCTCTGGGCACAGGCCCTGGGAGGGGGGGCAGTCCGGGGGCAGGGTGTGAGGGCCGCAGTGTCATGTGACGGAACCCACATGGGAGCCCGAGGCTCAGGCCCTCATCGTGCACTGGAATCTCATGGGAGCTTCTACGGCCCAGAGGGACCAGCCCTGGGGGTCTCGTGGGCACTGGGCAGAGCCACACCTGCAGCAGCCAGAGGCTGCTCTCTCTGGGTGCTGGTTGAGGACACAGGAGAGGGCAGGGTGACTTGGAGGTGAAGGAGGAGGAAGAGAATTTCCCAGGACTCAGCACTCTCCTTGGAGGGGTCACTGAATCTACAGCAGGCCTTGACAGCCGCCTGGGCTCCATCCACACGTTCAGCCAGCGTGCAGAGGCGTCTGGAGCCTTCGTCCACCCTCCCCATCCTCGGCCCAGGGAAGCTGTGGCCCTTGTGCCTCCCAGGCTGGAGCCGCCTCCATCCTTTCTGGATGCAGAGGTGGCCTTGGAAGGGTGCAGGCTGGATGTCGTTAGCAGGCGGCCAGCAGGCTGGGACAAAGGGCTTTTCTGTGCCAGTGGCCTGTCAGGATGGAATTACTCACAAAGAGCGGAGACACGGTCCCTCTCCCAACGCCTGCTCAGAGCCCGCTGCTCAGGGCTGGGAGTGTCCTCTGGATTGGGAGGGAGTGCCGGGGGGAGCCGAGGGCTGAGCCGCAAGTGGGAGCCTCTGCCCCTGATGTGGGGGTGAGCCGATGGCCACAGCTCCCAGGGCCTGCCTCTCCCATGGCTGCACCACATCGGGCCGGCCCCCGCCTGTCAGGACCCTGAAGCCACTGAACTGTGAGCCTCAGCTGTTGGCCCAGGGGCTCCCCTGAGCTCTCAGGAGAATAACTGCCGGAGGCTGCAGCGAGGACTCGGGGAGCCCAGCCTTCAAGACCTCTCCATCCTCACAACAGCCCCTGGACTCGGGGACCCCAGCCTTCAAGACCTCTCCATCCTCACAACAGCCCCGGGACTCGAGGACCCTAGCCTTCAAGACCTCTCCATCCTCACAACAGCCCCTGGACTCGGGGACCCCAGCCTTCAAGACCTCTCCATCCTCACAACAGCCCCGGGACTCGGGGACCCCAGCCTTCAAGACCTCTCCATCCTCACAACAGCCCCAGGACTCGGGGACCCCAGCCTTCAAGACCTCTCCATCCTCACAACAGCCCCGGGACTCGGGGACCCCAGCCTTCAAGACCTCTCCATCCTCACAACAGCCCCGGGACTCGGGGACCCCAGCCTTCAAG
>PVKV010037230.1:0-15000 GCA_004027835.1 Alouatta palliata
TTTTTTTTTTTTTTTTTGAGACGAAGTTTCGCTCGTTACCCAGGCTGGAGTGCAATGGCACGATCTTGGCTCACCGCAACCTCCGCCTCCTGGGTTCCAGCAATTCTCCTGCCTCAGCCTCCCGAGTAGCTGGGACTACAGGCACGTGCCACCATGCCCAGCTAATTTTTGTATTTTTAGTAGAGACGGGGTTTCACCATGTTGACCAGGATGGTCTTGATCTGACCTCGTGATCCACCCGCCTCGGCCTCCCAAAGTGCTGGGATTACAGGCGTGAGCCACCGTGCCCGGCCCCCTTATTATAATATTCTTGAATGAACAAGCACTTAAGCCTTATAAAGTTGTTTTATGATATGATGGTCCTATTTCTACCTATTTCAAGTTTACAGGGAACCATGAAGATGATAGAATTTAATAAATAACAGAAGCTTCAATCATTTTGTAATTCATACTGTGATAAACCTCTTAATACTGCAGTTGGGGGATTTAAGTCATCAATATAACTAGATTTTGAAAGGTGTCCTCTAAAACCTGATAGTATTCAAAGTTTAATTGTTCCAATTAGGGTGTCTTATTCTACTGGCTAATGATTCTAAACATAAACTAGTATTGTGGAAGGTTGAGATTGATGTGATATGAATTTCAAACAGCAGTGTATTTTTTTTCTTTAAAGTATTGGGTGGTGCTTATTCATAAGAACCAGAAAGTTAGGATAGGAATTCAACTGCAAGACTGTTGATGTATTGTCATGTGATTAAAAAAAAAAAATGGAAACTTCTCATGATACTGATGTTTTGAAGTTTGCCTTTTTTTTTTTTTTTTTTTCTTTTTTCCTTTTCCTTTTGTTTTTTGAAACAGTTTCTCTCTTATTGCTCAGGCTGGAGTGCAGTGGAGTGATCTCGGCCCACCGCAACCCCTGCCTCCCAGGTTCAAGTGATTCTCCTGCCTCAGCCTCCTGAGTAGCTGGGATTACAGGTGCGCACTACCACACCGGCTAATTTTGTATTTTTAGTAGAGATGAGGTTTCTCCATGTTGGTCAGGCTGTTCTTGAACTCCCGACCTCAGGTGATTTGCCCACCTCGTCCTCCCAAAGTGCTGGGATTACAGGTGTGAGCCTCTGTACCCAGCCATCCTTTTTTTTTTTTTTTTTTTTTATTTTAAGTATACTTTCTTCTTCCTGAGACAGAGGTCTTGCTCTGTCACCCAGGCTGGAGTGTAATCTCAGCTCACTGCAATGTCTGCCTCCTGGGTTCAAGCAATTCTCCTGCCTCAGTTTCCCAGGTAGCTGCGATTACAGGTGCCTGCCACCATGCCCAGCTAATTTTCCTATGTTTAGTAGATGAGGGTTTTGCCATGTTAGCCAGGCTGGGATTACAAGTCATGAGCCACTCCTCCCAGCCTGAAGTTAGCCTTCTTTTGATGAAATATTTTATGTGGTGAAAGCCAGTAGTTAGACCAGACACGGTGGTTCACACCTGTAATCCCAGCACTTTGGGATGCCGAGGCAGATCACCTGAGGTCAGGAGTTCAAGACCAGCCTGGCCAATATGGCAAAATCCAGTCTCTACTAAAAATACAAAAATTAGCTGGGTGTGGTGGCGTGCACCTGTAGTCCCAGCTACTTTGCAGGCTGAGGCAGGAGAATTGCTCGAACCCGGGAGGTGGAGGCTTCAGTGAAGTGAGGTCTCGCCACTGCGCTCCAGCATGGGTGACAGAGCAATACTCCATCTCAAAAAAAAGTTGTTAAAGAAACATCTTTTCCTATATGCATTTATAATTTTTCCTGAATACCACTTTATTTTTGATGGAAGTTAATACGTGTTCTATGCAAATATAGGTAGAGTATAATCACGTGATTTGTTGCATCCTAATTCTACAGATTTGTTACTTCACTGTTGATGCATAAGTTAATTTTCTTTTCCAGTTAATGATTTTCGCAGTGTTTCCTTGAACTTGCTACAGACACATTTTAAGAAAGCCCAAGAAAATCAGCAGATTGGGAGGGTAGAATTTCTTCCAGTCAACTGGCACAGTCCTTTGCATTCTACTGGTGTGGATGTGTGAGTAATACTTTATGTCTTTGAGTTGTTAGCTGTGATTGTATTTTCTGATTATTGCTATGCTTAGGGACATTTTTATGCCACAGTTGACTGAATATTTAAAATTTCTTAGAGATATGCTATTAAATGTTGATCAGTCCCTTGGTTTAATTAGCCTTGGTTGGGAGTAGAGAGCTGTGTGTATCTTCGGTGTGTACTGGCTCACTAGTATTTACTATTACAGCTTTATTGTGTCTTTAGCATTAAAGCCAAATATTGCTATCTTCCCATAGCGTATGACCATTTCCATCTTCAGATGTCAAAAGCCAACCATACCCCAAGATGTACAAAGTATTTTGTTGTTCCTTTTGTCATTATATTTATTTATTGATCTATTTTATTTATTTATTTGAGGAATTAACAGTCTTTATTGGGCTCAGACCAGGAGTCCATGGGTCTTGAGGACCTCTGTGTGTTTGTCAGTTTTCTTCTTCACGTTCTTCTCGGCCTGTTTCTGTAGCCTCATGAGCTGTTTCTTCTTCCGGTAATGGATCTTGGCCTTCTCCTTTCTCTTCTCCTCCAGGGTGGCTGTCACTGCCTGGTACTTCCAGCCTCGTGAGCCTTCCTCCCCAGATAGGCAAACTTTCTTGACTTTCATGTAGGCTTCAGACGCACAACCTTGAGGGCAGCAGGAACCACCATCTGCTTTTTCTTGTCGTAGGGCAGTGGGATGCCATCAAACACCTTAAGGTGGTCCAGGGTAGCCTGGCCTCACTTGGTCTTGTGGGAAAGCATGCCTCGCACTGTTCACCAGAAGATGTGGCTAGGGGCCTGGAAGTGGTAGGGGCCTTGGGAAGGGTTGGTGTTCGTCTGCTTGCAGAGGAAAGCCAGATACTTCAACTCATTTCTATAGAAATGTTGATGCCCTCACAGCATATGACCACCACCTTCCTGCCCAGCAGTACCTGCTTAGCCATGAGGGCCTCCAGGCGGCCCAGGAGATGGCTTCGACCACCAAGCACCAGGACCTGCACCTCCACCATCTTCGCTAGCCACGTGGGAAAGCTGTTATTATATTTAAATACTATTTGCCCAAATTTAGAAAAAAGGAATTCTCAAACAGTATTAGCATTTATAACTTGAGCTATAATTGGTACAGTGACTTTTAAGTGATGGCCTTTCTAAGGTGCAAGCCCCTAGTTTTGTTTGTAAATTTTATGATAATGACAGAGAAGGTCACTTAAATTGAGGATATCTAGCTATGGGTCCTCCAGCAAGTAGTGTGTTTCTAATAAAGTTCTAGAATAGAACCAGGAGATGCAGGAAGTAGCATTGTTTCCGTGCTGGTCTTGGAAATGACTTTTCTGATTCTGTGTCTCTCAGTTTCAATACCCTATGATCTGAGTATATTCCATTTGCCAAACACTTCACTGTGGTGGAGTTTGAATTCTTTAATATTTGAGCAGATGCTAAGGGGTTACTAAGGGCACATAGCCCTTATAAATTGCAGAAGCGGTTGAATACATGAGGAATCTTTCTGGGAATTTTAAGAAACCTTTAACTGGATGTTGATTTAGATCTTGTCAGCGTAGTCTTCCTCTGACAGATACGAGTTCTGTTTGCTTTTAGCACATGGTAGTCATACCTTTTTCTGCTTTTAGAAATCGTGCATTGAGAGACGGAGCTAGCTGATCTCTTTATCTTTTGACATGTGATCAAAAAACCTTACTGCTGAGAATTCTAGGAAAAACCTTTTATATTTCTTGTTTTGTCTTTTTAGAAAACTTTTTTTATTAGAGAGAATTTTGTTGACAGAAGTAGTAGATATGATGAATCCTTGTGTACTGATTACCCAGCCCCAACAAGCCTCAACACATGGCTGGTTCTGCCTCGCCCATATCTTCACACCCTATCTACTGCCCCTTCATCACCATATTTTTATCTTAGACATCCCGTAATTTCATCTGTAAATGTTTCAGTTTGTACCTTTTTTTTTTTTGGTTGTAGTGCTGTGGTATGATCACAGCTCACTGCAGCCTGGACCTCCTCGGGCTCAGGTGATTCTCCTACCTCAGCCTCCCAGATACTGCTGGGACTTAAGGCACGTGACACCACTCCCAGCTAATTTTTCTATTTTTTGTAGAGATGGGCTTTTACCATGTTGGCCAAGCTGGTCTTAAACTCCTGGGCTCAAGCAATCTGCCTTGGCCTCCTAAAGTGCTGGGATTACAGATGTTAGCCACAGCACCTGGCCTGAACAGTGTGTATATGTATGTATGTGTGTGTGTGTGTGTGTGTGTGTATATTTTTTTAAAAAATTTTATCTATCTTATTATTTTATTTTAGAGATGGAGTCTTGCTCTGTTGCCCAGGCTGGAGTGCAGTGGCATGATCTTGGCTCATTGCAACCTCCACCTTCTGGGTTCCAGTGATTCTCCTGCCTAAGCCTCCTGAGTGGCTGGTATTACAGATGTGCGCCACCATGCTTGAATAATTTTTGTATTTTTTAGTAGAGACAGGGTTTCACCATACTGGCCAGGCTGGTCTTGAACTCCTGCCCTTGTGATCCGCCCGCCTCCACCTCCCAAAGTGGTGGGATTACAGGTGTGAGCCACTGCGCCCATCCTGAACAGTATATTTTAAAGGACTTAAAAAATATAGAACCATAACACTATTATCACACTTAAAAATTTCTTAATATCATCAAATACCTAGTCAGTGTTCAAATTTCCAGTTGTCTATTATAATTTTTATATACCTATTTATGTAATTACAAACACCTGTTTTAAACCAGAATCCAAAGAAAGTCCATACATTGCAATTAGTTGATATGCCTTTTATTTTAAGTCTTTTTTGGGCTGGGTGCGGTGGTTCACACCAGTAATCCCAGCACTTTGGGAAGCTGAGGCAGGTGGATCACCTGAAGTCAGGAGTTTGAGACCAGCCTGGCCAACATGGCAAAACCCTATCACTACTGAAAATACAAAAATTAGCTGGGCGTGGTGGCACATGCCTGTAATCCCAGTTATTTGGGAAGCTGAGGCAGGAGAATTGCTTGAATCTGGGAGGCAGAAGTTACAGTGAGCCAAGATTGTGCCACTGTCCTCCAGCCCGGAAAACAGAGCAAGACTCCATGTAAAAAAAAAAAAAAAAAAAAAGTCTCAATTTCTTGATTACCTCTCTGTCTACATCTATGGTTTTCTTGCAGTTTACATATAGAAGAAATGGGTTTGACTTGCGGGGTTTCTTATACTCTGAATTTTGTTGATCACATCCCTCTGGCTTGATTAAACAAACATGTTCCTTTGTCTTCTTTTTTTTTTTTGAGACTGAGTCTTGCTCTGCTGCCAGGCTGGAGTGCAGTGGCACAGTCTTGGCTCATTGCAACCTCTGACTTTTTGGTTCAAGCAATTCTCCTGCTTCAGCCTCTCAAGTAGCTGGGATTACAGGCACATGCCACCACGCCCAGCTAATTTTTGCTATTTTTAGTAGAGGTGGGGTTTCACCACATTGGCCAGGATGGTCTCAATCTCTTGACCTCGTGATCCAACCACCTCAAAGTGCTGGGATTGCTGGTGTGAGCCATTGCGCCTGGCCCCTTCGTCCTCTTTTTGTTTTTTCCTATGAATTGACAATTGTTTCTTATAAAATGTTTAAGCTTGAAGGCTTAAAATTGCAAGTGGCTATGAAATGTATTTAAAATTCCTGCTTAAATTATCTTTCCTTTTTTCAGAGATCTGCAGCGAATAACGCTGCCCAGCATTAACCGCCTCAGGCACTTCACCAATGACACAATTCTGGATGTCTTCTTCTACAACAGCCCCACCTACTGTCAGACTATCGTGGACACAGTTGCTTCTGAAATGAACCGAATATATACACTTTTTCTGCAGAGGAACCCTGATTTCAAAGGGGGTGTATCCATTGCTGGTCATAGTTTAGGTAACAAATGAATTCTCTGTGACCAGAGAAGACTGTCACATTTTGAAGACACCTGTTTTTGAAGCACAGTGTCTTTTATCAGTATGAAATTCAGAGGTCTAGAAATGGTCTATGATCAAGAAATTTGGAAGGGGTTGGAAGGGTGGTGGTAAATTGGAAGGAAAGACTACTTCCTGTGTAGATTTGCTTACGTGTGTAATTGGCTTATGACTTTTGTATAACAGACAGCCATTTAGTGCTAATGCTTAGAAATTGTTCCTTCTTCTATTTTACTTATAGGTTCGCTTATATTGTTTGATATCCTAACAAATCAGAAAGATTCTTTGGGGGATATTGACAGTGAAAAGGTAATTTAGATGTTCAGATAGGTTTTCGTGTAGTTTTCTTTAGTAAGGATTTATAGATTTTAGATTTACTTTTTGTTTTTAGCTGAGTTTAGTTTTGTGTCATGACATTATGTTTACACTCATTTTAACAGACTTTTAATTATCTCTGTCATTCTTGGATGATAGAAGCAAGATAGTAATATGCTTCTACAAATAATAATTGTTATATTCTAAAATAACCATAGGTATCTTACTTTTTGTGTGTGAATATGCACTGCTGGCCGGACGCGGTGGCTCACGCCTGTAATCCCAGCACTTTGGGAGGCCGACGCGGGCGGATCACCTGAGGTCAGGAGTTCAAGACCAGCTTGGCCAACATGGTGAAACCCCATCTCTACTAAAAATACAGAAATTAGCCAGGCATGGTGGTGCATGCCTGTAATCCCAGCTACTTGGGAGGCTGAGGCAGGAGAATTGCTTGAACCTGGGAGATGGAGGTTGCATTGAGCCGAGGTCGTGTGCTACTGCACTCCAGCCTGGGCGACAGAGTGACACTCTGTCTCAGTCAGTCAATCAATAAGCACTGCTGATCTGTTAATAGAGCTACAGAATCATTGAGCTAAATGAAGTTTGCATATGAACAAATGAATGAATCGGCTACAAATTGATATGATTTATAGAAACTGTTCGAAAGCATTTGGGGACTTGATTAAACGTTATTTTAGTTAAAAAATCCTATGACTGTGTATTACCTATAGGATTGATTTGGTACTTAGCATATATTATTTTGTTTTTTTTTTTAATTTTTTTGTGTAAGTGTGCCGTTTCTCCTGTTGGATCATGAGTTCTTCCAGAGCAGAACTTTTGTCTTAGACTGTTTTATTACTTAAGCACTGTTTCCCTAATTTCTTAAGCACTGAGCGCCCTTAAAACTCAACAAATGTTTGTTGATGACGAGTATTTTGTTCATTTCTTTAAAAACATATTTTTAGTTGAAGTTGCAAAACTTTGGACCTCTTAATTTATATCTTGCATATATGACAATTTATTAAAGTTAAGATACTTTCCTGTGGAAATCTACGTATTTCTTTACCACAGAATAGTATTAATAAAGGGAACTAAATGAATTTCAAGAATATAAGCTTTATAATTTAATTTTTAGGATTCGCTAAATATTGTAATGGATCAAGGAGATACACCATCACTAGAGGAAGATTTGAAGAAACTTCATCTCTCTGAATTCTTTGATATCTTTAAGAAGGAGAAAGTAGATAAGGAAGCTCTGGTAAAAATAATCTTTTAAAACTTTATGCCAAGCCATTTTCAGTATTTTTATTGTTTATCTTCATGTTTACTAAAAGCCTACCCTTTAGAGACTTTTTAGTCATAAATACTTTAATAATGTTCTTTAGTGTTATTTATCTGCTTTTTATAATATCAAGTGACCTTTGCTTTATGGAAGTCCAAAGTTCAGATGGCCATATTGATAATAATAGAGCAGTGGAGCAGACTAACCAGTACAGCTAACAGAAAACATGAGTGCAAGAACAAACACCTAAACAAACAGCTATTCCAGCTCTAATTTTCTGTTGTACTTTGAAGAGCTCTGCCGTTATTTGCATATTTATTTTTTTATTTTTGATGGAGTCTCACTCTTTTGCCCTGGCTGGAGTGCAATGGCATGATCTTTGGCTTACTGTACTGTTCGCCTCCTGGGTTCAAGCAATTCTCCTGCCTTAGCCTCCCAAGCAGCTGGGATTACAGGTGCCCGCCACCACACCTGGCTAATATTTGTATTTTTAGTAGAGATGGGGTTTTACCATATTGGCCAGGCTGGTCTTGAGCTCCTGACCTCATTATCTGCCCGCCTCAGCCTCCCAAAGTGCTGGGATTACAGGTATGAGCTACCACACCCGGCCTGCTTGTTTGTTTTTTCCCACCTTTGTTGTGTGCCTTTTTCTGATTTGTGATACATTCACTCATTTAACAGATATTTAGTAAATGCTTACTATACCAAGTACTGGATAGATTGGTACATTACATATGATCTCTGACCTCATAGTGTTCATAGTTTAGTGGGGAATCACACACATCATTGGATTATGATAAGAACTAAGTAGGAAAAGTACACCATGTTATAAGAATTAACTTGGTGTCAGAAGGTGCAGGAAGTCTTCCCTAAAGATGAGTGACACTTGAGATCTTGATTGTTAGTCTGTTCCATGCTTGTGTGTTTGCTATGTTCTCAGTGCTTTCGTTCATGAGCAGGAGTATAATCCTTGTCAGGCATGTGACATCTAAGTCAATATAGAAATCAAGGAAGATTTTTATGTCCTGAAGTCCTTAAAATGCCAACTTTTCTAGGGTTTTTTTTTTTTAACAATAACACAATGTTGTCTGTATTATTGTAACATTGATAAGTATTGATATTTTCTATTCTTTTTTAGGCTGTTTCATGAATAAAACAGGTCTTTTTCTCTGGAAGTTATTAATGATATTTTACTACTAGAGACAGGCAACAACAGAGTGCCTAGGTCTTATTTCTCTTATGCTATGGGATTGATTTTATTTTGTCTAGAAATAAGAAAGACTTGGTTTTCTATGCCTAGGCTTTATGTACAGACAGAGATCTTCAGGAAATGGGAATTCCTTTAGGACCAAGAAAGAAGATATTAAACTATTTCAGCACCAGAAAAAACTCAATGGTATGTACCTAATACAACTTGTTGGACTAAGCAATTCTTTGATGTCCACAATGTATCCTTGTGCTTTGTAAGATGTTTATTCTGGGGAGCTAAGCAGTTTTTTGGTGACTGATCTTTGGCTCTCTCTCTTTTTTTTTTTTTTTTTTTTTTTTGAGATGGAGTCTCACTCTGTCACCCAGATAAGTACAGTGGTGTGATCTCGGCTCACTGCACCCTCTACCTCCCGGGTTCAAGCAGTTCTTCTGCCTCAGCCTCCTGAGTAGCTGGAACTACAGGTGCCTGCCACCATGCCCAGCTAATTTTTCTATTTTTCGTAGAGATGGGGTTTCACCATATTGGCCAGGCTGGTCTCAAACTCCTGACCTTGTGATCCACCTGCCTCGGCCTCCCAAAGTGCTTGGATTACAGGCGTGAGCCCCTGCATCCTGTGGCTGATCTTTGGCTCTCTTTTTAGAAATTAAACACATTTTCTTTTTTATCCTTTTTTTTTTTTTTAAATGAAGTCTCACTCTGTTGCCTAGGCTGTAGTACAGTGGGGCAATCTTGGCTCACTGCATCCTCCACCTCCTGGGTTCAGGGGATTCTCCTGCCTCACCTCTTGAGTAGCTGAGATTCCAGGCACATACCACCGTGCCCAGCTAACTTTTTGTATTTTTAGTAGAGATGGGGTTTCACTATGTTGGCCGGGCTGGTCTTGAACGCCTGACCTCAGGTGACCCACCCGCCTCAGCCTCCCAAAGTGCGGGGATTACAGACGTGAATCACCACTCTTGGCTCTTCTTTTTTTTTATATATCCTTAAAAGTGTTATTAGCTTCAGAAATCATCTTTCCTCTGAAATTCTGCCATTTATTTATTTATTTATTTTGCTTTTTTCTTTTCATGAGAGCTTTACTGATACATAATTCACATCATGTACCGTAAAATTCACCCTTTTAAAGTTTACAATTTAGTGGTTTTTAGTATATTCATAGAGTTTTGTATCTATTACCACCGTCCAATCCCAGCACATTTCCATTGTCCCTCAGGAAAATCCCATACCCATTTGCTGTCACTCCCCATTGTGCTCTGCCCCCAGCCTCTGTCAACCACTAATCTACTTTCTGTTTCTACAGATTTGCTTATTTTGGACATTCCATATAAATGAAATGATACAATATGTGGCCTTTTGTGAATGGCGTCTTTCACTTAGCATAATGTTCTCAAGTTTACCTGTGTTGTAACAGTACTTCCACATTTGGTTTTTCTGGTCACTGAATTCCTTTTTGTATCTTAGTAGTTCTGTTTTTTTTTTTTTTGGAATGGAGTCTTGCTCTGTTGCCCAGGCTGGAGTGCAGTTGCACAACCTTGGCTCATTTGCAAACTCCACCTCCTGGGTTCAAGTGATTCTCCTGCTTCAGCTTCCTGAGTAGCTGGGATTACAGGCGTGCGGCACCACGCCAAGATGATTTTTGTATTTTTAGTAGAGATGGGGTTTCACCATGTTGACCAGGCTGGTCTTGAGCTGCTGACCTCAAGTGATCTGCCCACCTCAGCCTCCCAGAGTTCTGGGAATACAGGCATAAGCCACTGTGCCCAACCAGTAGTTCTTTTCCAACTTTTTAGCAAGTGACTCCGTCCTTTTTTAAGACTCAGTTCTTGGCCCAGTCTGTGTATTGTATTTTACTTGCCTTAGACATCCTACTTGCCTTGATTACAGAGGCACAGCACTTCATAGAACTCTAGCAATTCTCAGCATTATCTTCCCACAGTGCCCCGCTATTGTTTTCTCTTATGGTTGTTGCCTAAAGTTTCAACTGCTGCTGAAATGGCTATTTACAACTTTCATCATTTTAGAGCATGTAGGAATATCAGTTAATAATTTCAGGGAATAGTTTAATCTTGTTTTCTGAGGGAATCTTCCTAGAATTTTTGGCTGCCATTTCAGAACTTTCCCAAGCATCCTTTCAAACCAGTAGAAAACTATATAATCCTTTGACTGTGGTTTTACTATATAGTAGCTCCCCATAACTTTTTTTTTTTTTTTTTTTAATAGAGACTGTGTTGCCCAGATTGGACTTGAACTCTTGGGCTTAAACAATCCTCCTCCCTCAGCATCCTGAGTAGCTGGGACTACAGGTGCATGCTGCCATGTCCAGTTTCTCCACATAACTATTTTTTATTCTTTAGGGTATTAATAGACCAACTCTGCAGTCTGCTTCAGGGGAAAACATCGCCAAAGAATCTGAGTTCTGCAGTAGGAGTAATACTAGAAATGATGACTATCTGGATGTTGGCATTGGGCAGGTAACTAATTCTCTTTGATCATTTTATCGCCTGCTATCGGTATGGTAGAAACAGATGTAACTTTTATTATTCATGAGAGATGCTTTTATTTTCCTTCTTCGAGGTGTCTGTGAAATACCCTCGGCTCATCTATAAACCAGAAATATTCTTTGCCTTTGGATCTCCCATTGGAATGTTCCTTACTGTCCGAGGACTAAAAAGAATTGATCCCAACTACAGATTTCCAACGTGCAAAGGTTTCTTCAATATTTATCACCCCGTAAGCATTGTGCAGCTATTGTGGTTTTACCTAAGTATTAGGGCTTACTGGTAAAGATCATACGATTTTCTGTTGTGTTAATTTGTTTTTTTCCCTATTCCATTCTCTAGCAATGAGACAACTTACAATAGTTTTGATTTGGAAGTTATGGGGCAGAACTGTACATTTTTAAAAAATGAACTTATGATTTATTCTTGCTTAAAATATATAGTTCTGGTTGTACATGGTGGCTGATACCTATAATCATAGCACTTTGGGAGGCCGAGGCAGGAGGATTGCTTTGAGCCCAGGAGTTGAAGGCTATAGTGAGCCATGGTTGCACCACTGCATTTCAGCCTGGGTGATAGAGTGAGAAAAAAAAAAAAGGTTATATAGTTTCCAGACTTTCTGTGTTCAGCAGAGGTAAATGTAGCTCTTATTTTTTCTATGTAGTTTGATCCTGTGGCCTATAGGATTGAACCAATGGTAGTCCCAGGAGTGGAATTTGAGCCAATGCTGATCCCACATCATAAAGGCAGGAAGCGGATGCACTTAGGTAAGCCTGAGCATAGAACTTGATAATTCTAGACCTCTTGGCCAGTGCAAAGGGTGTCATTCATTCTGTTCAGCTGTGCTGGATCCTAAACTCTTTGTAAATCATTTAATTTTCTTTATGTGTTTCAGAACTGAGAGAGGGCTTGACCAGGATGAGTATGGACCTTAAGAACAACTTGCTAGGTTCGCTGCGGATGGCCTGGAAGTCTTTTACCAGAGCTCCATACCCTGCCTTACAAGCTTCAGAAACGGCAGAAGAAACTGAAGCAGAACCTGAATCAACTTCAGAGAAGCCTAGTGGTCAGTGACATTGTATACACTGACCAGCTGCCAGATAAGAGAGATGCCATGGTGTGGCGTTTTTCATAGTTAATTTCACAGTTAAAATCACATTCTTTTGCTTTAATTTTCAACTTCTAAAGAGCTCTGTTCCTGCTTTCATTTAGTATAAACCCAAGGCAAATGACCTAGCTATAAAAGGTACAGTAATGAGATGTGTTGAGCAAAAGCAAAAAAGGGGATTGGACAAAATTAGTGTGACCTGAGAAGGAGCTTTAAGGAGATTGAGAGGAGGAAGATGGGAGAGAGCTCTCTGAACAGAGAGTGGCTCATTCTGCCGTAAACTTGGAGTGTGAGGAGAACTTAACAGGATAACCCTGAAGGCCAAAAGGTTTTAGATTCTTATTATGGTTCTTCCATATCCAGATGTTAACACAGAAGAGTCCTCTGTGGCAGTTAAAGAAGAAGTCCTGCCTATCAATGTGGGGATGCTGAATGGAGGCCAACGCATTGACTATGTGCTACAGGAGAAGCCTATTGAAAGTTTTAATGAGTATTTATTTGCTTTACAAAGCCATCTGTGCTACTGGTAAGTGTTGTTTATTTTTGTTTCTGTTTCATTTATCTGTTTCATAGATACTTGACAGATGTAGAAAAAGGAGGATAGGTGTTGGCTGGCTCAGGCTTGGAATCTCAGCACTGGGAGGCCAAGGTGGAGGACTGGTTGAGTTCAGGAGTTTGAGACCAGCCTGGGCAACATAGCAAGACTGCATCTCTACAAAAAATAAATTAGCTGGGCATGGTGGTATGTGCTTGGTCCCAGCTACTCAGGAGGCTGAGGCAGGACGCTCACTTGAGCCCAGGAGCTTGAGGCTGCAGTGAGCTATGATCACACCACTGCACTCTAGCCTGGGTGACAGAGCAAGACCCTGTCTCCAAAAAAAAAAAAAAAAAAAAAAAAAAAATAGGGATAGACCTGTGTACCTTTGGGATTAAAATGACTTCTCATTTAGACAGCACAATCATGTCATTTCAAGAATCTGGTTTAAACACACTGTTGTTTTATTTTGCAGCTGGGTAGAACATGGATGAGGCTAATGATGCCAACAACCATAAGTTCAGTTAGCTTGGTGTCAAAAATGTGCCTTTCGGCCATTTAGGTGCATATGAGTGAACTGGAACAAGTAACATTACTGTTGTTGGAAGTATTATAGCGACCCCATTTGAAAGCATTTATGGTAGCTAGATCAGAATTATTATTTTATCATTATTTGAGTCAGGGTCTTGCTGTGTCACCCAGGCTGGAATGCAGTGGCACGCTCATGGTTCACTGCAGCCCTGACCTCCTGGGCTCAAGTGATCCTCCCAACTCAATCTCTCCCTAGTAAGTAGGATAACAGTTGTGCACCACTATGCTCAGATAATTTTTGTAATTTTTGTTTTGAGACGGAGTCTTGCTCTGTTGCCAGGCTGGAATGCAGTGGCATGATCTCAGCTCCCTGCAACCTCCACCTCCCAGCTTCAAGTGACTCTCCTGCCACAGCCTCCCGAGTAGCTGGGATTACAGGTGCCCACTATGATGCCCGGCTAATTTTTGTATTTTTACTAGAGATGGGGTTTCACTGTGTTGGCCAGGATGATTTCAGTCTCTTGACTTCGTGATCCCCTCATCTTGGCCTTCCAAAGTGTTGGGATTACAGGTGTGAGCCACCAAGCCTGGCCAATTTTTGTTAATTTTTGTAGAGACAGGGTTTATCCATGTTGCCCAGGTTGGTCTCAGACTTCAATCAACCTGCCTTGGCCTCCCAAAGTGCTGGAATTACAGGCATGAGCCACCATGCCTAGATAAAATTATTATTATTATTTTTTTTTGAGAGGGAGTTTTGCTCTTGTTGCCCAGGCTGGAGTGCAGTGGCACAATCTTGGCTCACTGCAACCTCCGCCTCCTGGGTACAAGCAATTCTTCTTGCCTCAGCCTCCCGAGAACCTGGGACTACAGGCGGGTGCCACCATGCCTGGCTAATTTTTGTATTTTTAGTAGAGATGGGGTTTCACCATATTGGTCAGGCTTGTCTCAAACTCCCGACCTTGTGATCTGCCCACCTCAGTGTCCCAAAGTGCTGGAATTACAGATGTGAGCCACCATGCCCAGCCAGAATTATTATTAAATATAATTGGTTACCTGATGGATTGTGGAATAGATTAATGACACTTATTGAAATTCAGGCCAGATATGGTGGCTCATGCCTATAATCCCAGCACTTTGGGAGGCCGACGAAGGATGATTGCTTGAGGCCAGGTATTGAAGGCTGCAGTGAGCAATGAGCCTAAGTGACAGAGGGAGACCATGTCTGAAAAAACAAATAGTATAAAAGAATACCAGTTAATCACTAAAGAAGTTGACATAAAGAAAAATAAAGCGGGCCGGGCACGGTGGCTCACGCCTGTAATCCCAGCACTTTGGGAGGCCGAGGCGGGCGGATCACGAGGTCAAGAGATCGAGACCATCCTGGTCAACATAGTGAAACCCCGTCTCTACTAAAAATACAAAAATTAGCTGGGCATGGTGGCACGTGCCTGTAGTCCCAGCTACTCGGGAGGCTGAGGCAGGAGAATTGCTTGAACCCAGG
>PVKV010037231.1:0-14995 GCA_004027835.1 Alouatta palliata
CAATACAGGAGCACCCAGATACATAAGGCAAGTTCTTAATGACTTACAAAGAGGCTTAGACTCTCACACAATAATAGTGGGAGACTTGAACACCCTATTGTCAATATTAGACAGATCAGCGAGACAGAAAATTAACAAGGATATCCAGGATTTGAACTCAGACCTGGACCAAGCAAACCTAATAGACATTTACAGAATTCTCCACCCCAAATCCACAAAATATACATTCTTCTCAGCACCACATCGTACCTACTCTAAAACTGACCACATAATTGGAAGTAAATCACTCCTCAGCAAATGCAAAAGAATGGAAATCATAACAAACAGTCTCTCAGACCACAGTGCAATCAAGTTAGAACTCAGAATTCAGAAACTAACTCAGAACTGCACAGCTTCATGGAAACTGAACAACTGGCTCTTGAATGTTGACTAGATAAAATAAGATGAAATGAAGACAGAAATAAAGATGTTCTCTGAAACCAGTGAGAACAATTATATTTAACAGTGTTGGCACATGTCAAAGACTGTCAGAAACACACATGCAATCAAATAAAGCTGAATTTATTGTCTTGTTGCAACAAGGGAGGCACACACCAGGGGGATCTCAGGGATATTTTAGTAAGAAAGTGTTGACAGGGACTTATTCTAGAGGATGTATGTTTATTGGGAGCTTTTGGCAAGAGGTTAAGGAAGTGGGCATTTGCTCTAGATTGTCTGCTGTCAGAAGATAGAGGTAATTCTGTGGCTGGATATTTTAACAAATCTTATTTAGGATATGGAGGAACAAAGTGGAGTTACCCTATATTAAGTAATCAAGTAGCCGCTCATACTAGCCAGGCAAGAGGTTTCTTGATGTTTTCTGTGGTTTGTTCAGTGTTCCTCTGTTTGTCTCTACTTGGGCACGATTATGCAGAATTCTCATTTTTGTCTTATTCCATCATGGTGTTCTGTGAAATGTTTAATGTTCAAAGGAGAAAACACCTTGACATGTGTTCCAGCCCAACTGCTAGAAAGTCTGAGACTTAGCTGAGAATGCTAGGCCAGCTCTGTGCACTCATACACACTGCTTTGTTCTTTATTTCCTGATTTTTTGTATGATGTATAGTATTAATCCCCAACTATTTCTGCATGTTTAAAATACAGTTGCACATATGTACTTTGGATTTTGTTTTTAGCTCCAAAAAATCCAGATATGAAGTAATGGGCATCTGAACTAAGGAGGTAACAAAGAAGATAAATAACATATTTAGGTTTCAAAACACATTTTTTATGAATAATAATTGTAACCATAAAATAAATGTTTATGACCAGTTAGATGCATGTGGAAAAAGGAAAACAGGGACTGAATTTACGATTTGAAGGCTGGGAGACTAGATGAATAGAAATAACAGTAACCAGAATAGAACGTATGAGAGATAAGAAGACCTGGGGCCAACATGTTAAGTTCCATTTTAGAATGTAAAGGTTGCAATATCTTTAAAACTTCCAGGTGGAAATTCCCAAAAGGCATTAGGAAATTGAGCCCTGATACACAAGTCAGAGGCTAGCAGTAGAGAAAATCTGGGAGGAAGCCATGAGATTCTCAAGAAAGAGCTTGTGGATTGCTATGTGCATTCATCTGAATGGGCAATACACATCATAAACATTCTAGATTTTCTTTATGGAAACGCAATCATATCCAAAAAGTTGAATTGTTTTGCTATCTTATAAACATGACAAGAAAAATTGTGGCAATACTCTCTCATTCCTGACTCTTATAGGTAACTTTACCAAACTAAAAAATGTTATCTGTGGTTGTGATGTCCATTAAATGCATTTACCTCTTGAACTGCATCGATGTTTATGTATGTTTGTCTTTACTAGTTCTGCCTGTGCCATTATCATCCAACATAAAATTTAATCTTCTACAGGAAATTAACTCTGCTTATTTTTTCCCCTAAGGAAATGATTCCAAATGGATATTTCATCAGAGGTGCTTGGCATGCTTTTCATAGTAAGCAGCACAGCCCACAAGCATGTGAATTCTTAGTAGTGGCTGGTGACTGTCCTATGTTTTGTTATTCAAGCCAAAAAAAAACCTTATCATTTGTGATTTTGTTTTATTTTTTTAATGTTACTGCCAACAGGCCCCAACATTATGACTGAGAGCAAGTGCTTTACTGCGTTTCTGATGAGTTTTAACAAGAAGAGCATAATTCTTCTGCTGTCCTCAATTAGAGACAGATCTTGCTTCTTTCTTCTCATTGATTTGAAGTGGAATTTGAAAAGAGGTGACCTGCACAGTTCTTATTTTCAGCTATACTTGTCATGTATCAATACTGGTGAGAACAATTTTTTAAAAACAGAAAGCTCTAGAATGTTGGATAATGTTAGAATTTGCAAATTCTTTTCTTGCAAAACCAGTCTCTAACTGACCATATAATAGAAAACCATACACTTGGAATGACCAGGCCAAATTCAATTTTCAGTCATCTTTCATTTAAGAAGTGTATTAAGCCATTCCTGTGTTATTATAAATAAATACCCAAGACTGGGTAACTTATAAAGAAAAGAAGTTTAATTGGCTCACAGTTCTGCAGGCTGTACCGGAAATGTAGTACCAGCATCTGCTCGGCTTCTGAGGAGGACTCAGGGAACTTTTACTCGTTGAAGAAGGTGAGGTGGGAGCAGGCACATCACATGGCAAGAGCAAGAGAGAGAAGAGGGAAGTTCCAGACTTTTAAACAACCAGATCTTACATGAACTAACCAAGCAACAGCTCACTATGACCAAGGGGATAGTGATAAAGCATTCATGAGAAATCCATGGCCATGATTCAACCACCTCTCACCATGCCCCATGCTCAACATTGGGGATTACCATTTAACATGAGAATTAGAGGGGAGAACATCAAAATCATATCAGAAAGTTCAGTTTATTTCTAATTAACTTGAATTTGAAAGAAACATGACTATCTGCAGGTTGGATGTAAGCTCTCTAGTACGTCACAGTCCCCATCCTTCCCTATTATTTTACACCTGGCTGCAGCACATATTTAGAGCTCTCTTGCAAACTTCCTTCCCTTTGTTAGTAATGAGCAGATAAAGTCAGAAGTGCAACCCTAATTCTAATTTCTGGAACTGATTATCTTCATTGATATCACTTGTGGCAGAATAAATCCTATATGTCAGATACCTTTGCTCTAGCAAAAATTACATCCAGAGCACTTAGCACAGTGTTACAGAGCAGGCATCCGATACATATTTTTGAATGAATGAATTTATTTGGCTATTGAATTGCCTTTGGGTCTGGATGAACTTCTTATGGTACAGCCTAATTTGCATAGAAGATACCAGAGTCTGATGTTTGCTGAAGCTAGGGTGCCGCTGATATGTTTGATGCATATTGAACTTAGACATCCCTATCTTTGAAAGTTACATTGTATCCTTTACATTGAGGAGACCTCCTGTGAAGTGATGAAAATAACATGTAATCTATACAAATGTTTACTCCTTGTCTATAAAGTTGTATCATATATTATCCCATTTAATGATAATAAAATCCTGCTTATATGTATTGATGTACCCATTTTATATTAGATGAGCATGGAATTCAGAGATATTGAGGGGTTTCCTCAGCTCACACAATTCCAAAATAACAAGATCAGACTTCAAACTCAAACAGGCATTTTGGTTTTCCTCCAGAAGCAGTCATGCTCCTCTCGTTTCTATGATTAATTAGGACAGTTATGTTCAGGCTTTTTGTTAAGAGGACACATTTTAAACGTTATCCCACCTCTTAGGATGAATGAGAGTTTGGGAAGGGATGGCCTACCCATCTTCCAGTTCACTCCTCCATGTGTTTATCACATAACAAGGTAGATGAGAATCTCTCTCCCAACTTCCATTTTACTCAATCTTCGTTTTTCTTTTTACTCTTATTTTCAGATTCTAAAGACATTTTAATGTATTTGCTTCTATGCTAAACAATTTTATGTACCAAATATTATGAGGAGGGTTGTGACAGAGAGCACAGAGGTGGTTCACTGCAGGTTCTCCTCCTTCTAAATATATCTCTGGAGGTCTTGTAAGATTCCACACTCAAAGCATTGACTTGGATCCATTGACATTAACCCTTTTCTAATCTGTTAGCTGTATAATTTCTCCTAAACTGGGTCTCAGGTGGGAACCTGAATACTCTTTCAGGTCTAAGTGAATGTTCTCTTAAAATATTCTTAAATGCAACTGATTTCCATTTATTTAGGCTACTACCTAAAAAACCAGAGCTAAAGTACTGAATGTCAAGACATAGATTCTTAAAGAGAACTTTATCTATGCAGGCCAGAGAGAGCTAAAAGAAAAAAAAAAAAGAAGAAGAACTTGAGAACTCAAGTTAAATTACTTTAGATATGCCTGTTGGTAGCAAATCAGAGGGTGGAGAGGAGGCTTATTGGGTCTGTGGCTTTTCTGAAATGGAGCATTTACGACTATTAAAGTTAGAATAACAGAGTTGATAGATGACAGTCTCTTCAGAAACATTAGATGTGTAACTTAGCAGAATAGGAAAATCTCATAGAATATGCTTGAAGATGAGATAGAAAATGAATCTAAAGAGTAAGTTCATAGCTGGTAGAACAATCATGCTCAAAATGTGACCACTGAGGCTTTTTCTCCTGTTCTTTCGACTCAGATGCATTTCATCACATGCTATGCTACCCCAGAAGATCTCCTCCGGTAGCCTTGCAGTGCTTAGTTATTATTGCCACGAACACTTCATTATACATAGAAACAAGATTTGATCATTAAAACTGTATGTATGAAGGGGTCCCAAGATGGCCGAATAAAAGGCAGCTCCGGAACACAGCTCCCAGCAAGAGAGACGCAGAAGCTGAGTGATCTCCACAATTCCAAACAAGGTAACAGGTTGATTTTGTGGGTCTGGTTAGACAGTGGGTATAAACCAAATAGGGCAAGTTGAGGTAAGGTAGGGCACTGCCCCACCCAGGAGGTGTGTGCAACTGACCAGAGGACCAGGGGATCTCCCCCTCTGGGACTTCGGTTCGGATACAGCACTCCATCCAAGCCCTCTACAACCCACAGAACAGGAGATCTTCGCCGGACTGAAAAGCCCCTGTGAACTGCTTCAACAGGGCTGAACAACAACTTCGGCTGGTGCCAGGGCTGTCGGCACAGATCTAGGTGGAAGTACTGGCTGATGCTAAGAAAGCCAGAATGCTGGCTGGACGGAGCTACCCACCCTCCAGAAAGAAGGGGAACTGAAAGCAGGGAAACAGTCTAACTGTCTCAATATATATGCACCTAATACAGAAGCACCCAGATACATAAAGCAAGTCCTTAATGACCTACAAAGAGACTTAGACTCCTGCACAACAGTGGGAGATTTTAGCACTCCGCTGTCAATATTAGACAGATCAACAAGACAGAAAATCAACAAGGAAATTCAGGACTTGAATGCAGATCTGGACCAAGCGAACCTAATAGACATTTACAGAACTCTCCACCCCAAATCCACAGAATATACATTCTTATCAGCATCACATTGCACTTGCTCTAAAATTGACCACACAATTGGAAATAAATCATTCCTCAGCAAATGCAAAATAATGGAAGTCATAACAAACAGTCTCTCAGACCACAGTGCAATCAAACTAGAACTCAGGATTAAGGAACTCAAAACCACACAACTTCATGGAAACTGAACAACTGGTTCCTGAATGTCAACTGGATAAATAATGAAATGAAGGCAGAGATAACGAAGTTCTTCAAAACCAACAAGAATGAAGATACAACGTACCAGAATCTCTGGGACACATTTAAAGCAGTGTCTCTTGGGAAATTCATAGCAATGAATGCCCACATGAGGAGAAAGGAAAGATCTAAAATTGATACCCTATCATCAAAATTGAAAGAGTTAGAGGAGCAAGATTAAAAAAACTCAAATGCTAGCAGAAGACAAGAAATGACTAAGATCAGAGCAGAACTGAAGGAGATAGAGACACAAATACCCTTCAAAAAATCAACAAATCCAGGAGCTGGTTTTTTGAAAAGATCAACAAAATAAATAGACCACTAGCCAGACTAATAAAAAATAAAAGAGAGAATAATCAACTAGATGCAATAAAAAATGATAAAGGGGACATCGCCACCGATTTCACAGAAATATGAACTATGATCAGAGATTACTACAAACAACTCTATGCACACAAACCAGATATCGAGAAGAAATGGACAAATTCCTGGACATTTGTACTCTCCCAAGACTAAACCAGGAAGAAGTTGAAACCCTGAATAGACCAATAACAGGGGCTGAAGTTGAGGCGGCAATTAATAGCCTAAAAAAAGTCTAGGTCCAGACTGGTTTACAGCTGAATTCTACCAGAGGTACAAAGAGGAGCTGGCACCATTCCTTCTGAAACTATTCCTCCAAACAATACAAAAACAGAGAATCCTCCCTAACTCTTTTTATGAGACCAACATCATCCTGATACCAAAACTGGGCAGAGACTCAACTAAAAAAGAAAACTTCAGGCCAATATCCATGATGAACATCAATGCAAAAATCTTCAATAAAATACTGGCAACTGAATGCAACAGCAAATCGAAAAGTTTATTCATCATGACCAAGTAGGCTTCACCCAGGGTTGCAAGGTTGGTTCAACATATGCAAGTCTATAAATGTAATCCATCACATAAACAGAACCAAAGACAAAAACCACATGATTATCTCAATAGATGCAGAGAAGGCCTTCAACAAAATTCAACAGCCCCTTATGCTAACAACCCTCAATAAACTAGGTATCGATGGAACATATCACAAAATAATAAAAGATATTTATGACAAACCCACAGCCAATATCATACTAAATGGGCAAAAACTGGAAACATTATCTTTGAAATTTGGCGCAAGACAAGTATGCCCTCTCTCACCACTCCTATTCAATATAGTATTGGAAGTTCTAGCCAGAGCAATTAGGCAAGAAAAAGAAATAAAAGGTATTCATTCTCATCAAACTGACACAAGAACAGAAAATCAAATACCACATGTTCTCACTCATAGGCAGGTGATAAACAACAAGAACATATGGACACAGGGAGGGGAGCATCAAACACTGGGGTCTGTTGGGGGGTGTGAAGGGAGGAACAGTGGGGGGGTGGGGAAGTCAGGGAGGGATAACATGGGGAGAAATGCCAGATGTAGGTGATGGGGGGATGGAGGCAGCAAACCACATTGCCATGTGTGTACCTATGCAACAATCCTGCATGATCTGCACATGTACCCCAGAACCTAAAATACAATAAAAAAATAAATAAATAATGCAAATTGGAAATAAAATTTATATGGGGGGAAAAAAAGAAAAGGAGGAAGTCAAATTGTCTCTATGTGCAGATGACACGATTGTGTATTTAGAAGACCCCATCATCTCAGCCCAAAATCTACTGAAACTGATAAGCAACTTCAGCAAAGTCTCAGGATACAAAATCATTGTGCAGAAATCACAAGCATTCCTATACACAAACAACAGACAAACAGAGAGCCAAATCAAAAGCTAACTCCCATTCACAATTGCTACAAAGATAATAAAATACCTAGGAATACAACTAACAAAGGATGTAAAGGACCTCTTTAAGGAGAACTACAAACCACTGCTCAAGGAAATAAGAGAGGACACAAACAGATGGTAAAGCATTCCATGCTCATGGTTAGGAAAAATCAATATTGTGAAAATGGCCATACTTCCCGAAGTAATTTATAGATTCAACACTATCCCCATCAAGCTACCAATGACCTTCTTTACAGAACTGGAAAAAAGCACTTCAAACTTCATATGAAACCAAAAGAGAGCCCACATAGCCAAAACAATCCTAAGCAAAAAGAACAAAGCTGGAGGCATCACACTGCCTGACTTCAAAATGTACTACAAGGCCATAGTAATCAAAACAGCATGGTACTGGTACCAAAACAGAGACATAGACCAATGGAATGGAACAGAAGCAACACCACACATCTACAATCATCTAATCTTTGACAAACCTGACAAAAACAAGCAATGGGGAAAGGATTCCCTGTTTAATGAATGATATTGGGAAAACTGGCTAGCAATGTGTAGAAAGCAGAAACTGGACCTCTTCCTGACATCTTACACTAAAATTAACTCCAGATGGATTAAAGATCTAAACATAAGACCTAACACCATAAAACCCTAGAAGAAAACCTAGGCAAAACCTTTCAGGACATAGGCATAGGCAAGGACTTCATGACTAAAACACCAAAAGCAATGGCAACAAAAGCCAAAATAGACACATGGGATCTAATTCAACTTCAGAACTTCTGTACAGCAAAAGAAACAATCAGTAGAGTGAATCACCAAACAACAGAATGGGGAAAAAGTTTTGCAATCTACCCATCTGATAAAGGGCTAATATCCAGAATCTACAAAGAACTAAAACAGATTTACAAGAAAAAAACAAACAAACCCATTCAAAAGTGGGCCAAGGACATGAACAGACACATTTCAAAAGAAGACATATATAAGGCCAACAAACATATGAAAAAATGCTCGTCATCACTAGTCATTAGAGAAATGCAAATCAAAACCACATTGAGATACCATCTCATGCCAGTTGGAATGCTGTCAGTTGGGGGGACTAGGGGAGGAACATCAGGGAGTCGGGGGAGTGGGGAGGGATAACGTGGGGAGAAGTACCAGATATAGGTGATGGCGGGATGAAGACAGCAAACCACCTTGCTATTTACATACCTATGCAACAATCCTGCATGATCTGCACGTGTACCCTAGAACCTAAAGTACAATTTTATAAAACTACATATATATATGTAAATCAAATTATATATATATATATATGTATATGTATAATTCTTAAAGCAAGGTGATCTGTCAATATATCTCTGGCTTATTTTGCATTTTCACTAAAACATACTATCTAAGGCATGCATATATCAATATACCTTTGCTTCTATTCTACTACAGCAGGGTACCAAACCCTCAGTACAGAGAATGAACCCTGTTTAATTTCCCCCAGATCCTCATAAAAGGATTCTTCCTGGGCCGTGTGCAGTGGTTCATGCCTGTAATCCCAGAAATTTGGGAGGCCGAGGCTGGTGGATCATCTGAGGTCAGGAGTTCAAGACCAGCCTGACCAACATGGTGAAACCCTGTCTCTACTAAAAATACAAAAAAATTAGCTGGGCGTAGTGGCGGGCACCTGTAATCCCAGCTACTCAGGAGGCTGAGGTAGGAGAATCACTTGAACCTGGGGGGCAGAGGTTGCAGTGAGCCGAGATCACATCATTGCACTCTAGCCTGAGCAACAAGAGGGAAACTCCATCTCAAAAAAAAAAAAAAAAAAAAAAAAAAAAAAAAAAAAAAAAAAAAAAAAAAAAAAAAAAAAAAAAAAAAAAAAAAAAAAGAAAGAAAAAAAAGAAAAGAAAGATCCTTTCTTTAAAAAGGCTGATCCATTCTACAAGGTCACCTTTTTCAAATCACCTTTTTCTGAGCGCTTTCTGTAGACCAGCCACTGTGGTCAACACTTCACATAGTGTTTTGTTTAATCTTCTCAACCACTCGATGAGTGAGGTGTTATGTCTACTTCATAAATGTTGAAAGTATGGCACAGAGAGATTTAAATAGTTTTTATGGGATAACTCACAGTATAAGGGATAGAACTTACTAGGTGAACATGATGAAACAGAAACCATGTACTTTTAACTATGAAGTTGTTATTCCTTCTTAGAAGAAGAAATTACACAGGACCTGGGAAGCTATCAAGCACCTTGAAGATCCCCTTAGGGAAATGCAAGAACAGCAGATAATACTGTACTGTCACAGAAAAAGTCCTTAGAGAGGCATCTTGCTGGGTAACCAGATGTTAGAGTGATTTTTCTCGTGGACTTGGAGTATTGGCCCTGCTCCAAAGGCCAAAAACAATAAGTAGTAAGCACTGGACCATCTGCACGTGACCTGCCAAGAGACTGACCTCAATTTTGTCATGCTTAGCCCACTGCCCATCTCCGGGCTATATGAGAGGTGGATATGATGAAATTGGTTTAAAAATCTACACAGATAATTTCTTTAGAGGAGAGTTGTGAGATGGTTGCCAGGCTTCACTGTCACCGACCTTCTCAAGCCATGTGAAGGTAATTTCAAAGGAGCCACTCCAAGACTCCTGCAGATCTCTGGAAAAATCAAAGTCCAAAGGTCGGAGGCTGGTCAATGGAGGCAAAATAAGTTTGCCTGGAGGCCTCTGCACTTCCTTAACAATGTGACTGGTGTGGACCCTATGAACAGAGGTAGCCTTGAATACCTTGGGAATTCCTGAAGGATGTGGTGATCCAGCTAAGGGGCAGAGCAGCCAGCCTGCAGAGAAATCACTTGCATTAAGGAAACTGCTACGGGTACCTCCAGAGGAGGAAGAAACCTCCAAATATCTACAAAAGTATCAGTAAGAGAAATAATTGGGTATCTGACATCTCAGAAGGCATAAATGATGGATGAAAACTGTACTCATCAAAGCCTCCCTCCATCTCTTTATCCCTCATTCTGCTGCCCTTCCTCTTCCTCTCTAGCCTTTGAAGCAGAATTATAAATAAGAGAGGTAAAGGGGCCAGGGCAGTTTTGGACAGAGGTGGAGAAGCAGCTAACCCTGGCTTCTCTTCCACTATAGGTCCCTAACCTGAATCCAGGCCCCACAGGCAGGTTGGGGTGGGATGAGGAGGAGTGTAGATGTTTTTAGACTGAAAGAGGGTTTGGAGTTTTAACATTAGGCTTTACTGGATTGTTTATTATCTTAAAAATTAAGTCTGTTTATGCAAATAATTTAGAATGTGCAGAGAAGCTATGGAATCTACCTAAGCTCTATTGCAGGAGCAGAGAAAGATAAGTCAATAGAATAGGTTTGCAGAGGCAGTAGTGTGGAAAAGGGAAACCAGGATAAAATTTTATGTTACAAACTTATCTTATTCTAGAAATTGGCTATCGTTGAAACAAATCTTTAGTTAATGTTTCCTATACCAAGGCCCCAGTTTTGCTCTTGGTTATTTGAACAATTGTCACATCCACTAGACTTGATTCCTGGCTCTACCTTGATCTTTTCCTTACCTTTTCCATTACTTCGTATTTTCTTAATTTCCAGGTTTGTTTTTCTGGTTCCTTTTCTGTTTCTGAATAAATCAACTTCTGCCTCTACTACTTGATGTCACTCATTTCAGAATTTAGAGTGAACCCCAAAATCAAATTTCTTATTCCCATTATTGACATGCCTAGGGGTGAGTCTCGTTCCTGGTCTCAGCTCCTTAAATTTTGCTCTGTCATGATGAATTCACTAATTGAAGTTTTCCTAGACACCATCACAGAAATGGAATTTGAGTGACTAATATGAACTGTCCAAACCAGCACAAGGATTTGCTTAACCTTCCAACAACGAAGAATGTGAATAATTCCTAAAGAGTCATTTTCTAATATATTTTCCCGCTTAGTTTTCTTATTTGTATATCATTATATTGACATCATAAAAAGGGCTCCTCATATACCTTCAGATAAACAAATGTCTATTATTTATTTATCCCCTACAATGGGCTCCATACTATACTAATGATTTCATATAGTTCCAGATTTTTCTGATCCAGAGAGCATTAGAATTTGGCAAAATCTTGGTTACAGAAGCAATATGTAACAGATGTTGGGAGGAACAAAGTCATTATAAGTCAAATTCCAAAAGGCATATTTAGGGATTCATAAAGAAGAGTACTTCAAAATGTTAACTGAGAAGTGAGCTGGATAAAGACAGACAGAGAAAGAAAGCTTGGCTTTGGCAAAATCCCAGCAGTGGAAACTGCCAGACACAATAAATTAAAGCCAATGCTTGGACTTGTCCCTGGGTTGTGGACAAATATCTACTGTGGATCACCACCAGAGGTGGACTCCACTTAACTTAATGCCTGTGTTGCTCTAACTGGCAATAGTTGGAACTTTGAGATTCATTCTCTAACTGGGGATGACAGGATACATAGTCCAAAGCTCCCTTTCCAAACTCTGAGTGCTTCTACTGATGATAGATGAAGGGTGCTTTGAAGGCTGGTAAGAAACACAGCTTTGCTTTCTTCTCACAGACGACTTGCTCTCTCAGCCATGTGCTTGCACTTGACTTCACAACCTGGCTGGGGAAAAGTCTGCAGGTCATTTTATGTTAACAGAGAATTTTACGAAATACATGAGCCTTTTCAGTGTTGCATAGGATGTTTCTCTGTGATTCTTAGAGATGGAGTTCACTGAACAGAAGCATTTTCTGCTCCAGCTGTGACAATTCTAAGAGATGGGAGAGTGTGGAGTGGGTGAGAAAAAACATTCAGGAGTCCAGTGATAAATTTGCAGACTGTTTCTATGACTAGCAAACATTTGTGATCCTGTTTATGAATTCTGCAACAACTAATTTGTATACCCATGATCTTTATAATCATTAGGACTTATAATGCAGTGCTATATTTCAGATATTAATTCAATAGTGTCTATTTGGCATATAACATGAGCTAAGCTAGGTTCTAAGAGTACAGAGGTGGGCAAAATAGACACAAATCCTGAATCTCACAGTCACCTTTCTGACTACCAAATGGAATGCAGCAGAATACTCATTCATCTCAGATTCTGCTGGGTAATAGCATTAACAGTGAAATTAATACTTACTATTGAGCAACAAAACAGTAGTGGATCATAACTCAAAGTATAAAATAAATACCATAGTCTACACTGATATAAATGATTGAATAAGTAAATAAGAGGGACAGAATAGACAGATTTCCTGTGAAAATTTTTCCAAATAAATCCTGCAAGTACTTCACCATTGAGGAGATGGAATATAACATTGCACTTATTCTAAAATTAGCCACGTAATTGGAAGGAAGACACTCCTCAGCAAATGCAAAAGAATGGAAATCATAGCAAACAGTCTCTACAGACTCCTAAGAAGTGTGTACCTAGTCTTTTAATCGAATGCTATTTCATCAAGTTGAATTCAGATAGTATCTGATACACTCTGGAATTCATTTGCTTCAAAAAGTCCTAGTTCTTGCTTAAAGAGAGAGCAGAGCAACATAATACGATTAATATACCACTGGCTTGGTATCAGAAGACATGGACTCTAATTTCAGCTCTGACACTGACTAGTTTTATTAGATTAAGTTACACATCCTTCTTAAGTAACAATTTCTTCATCTGTAAAATGGGAACAATACCACTTCCTTAGAGGTGTTTAAAGGGATTAAATAGATGCCTATGTGTAAATCACCAAGAAAAAAGGCTGCTATTAAGTAGGGGTTCAACAAATGTTAATATTGGAAACTTTCTAGGGGATGAAGTAAATGATTCTGGTTGACGGAGAACCAGGAAAAGAGGAGGAATAGGATAAAGATGGAAAAAAAATCTACATAAAATTATCCAGAAAAATTGATCATCAAATGTATAAGATGCCAACAAAATTTTCCCTCCTGCTGATCTCAGCCTGAGACCTCTGCTATATCACAAAGAAGGGGAGAGCAGAATAATTTGACTTGGCATGGGTTTCTCAATTGGTGTTGAGATTCTCTGAAGACTTGAGGCTCAGAAGATAATCCAAGTGCTTGAGTATATTTTTGTCACAAAAAAGAAAACAATCTCTTATTCATATCGGACATTTTGGTAAACTGCATAATCCAATGTGTTAATTTAAAGGTGAGACTTTTGAATAAGGCTTTTGAAGTCTTGTTTTCATGCTATTTCAATTCTCTTACCCCTACATCCAAAATTAGCACCAGAAGGTTGTACAAAGTCTTTTATTAAGTTTAATTAAATCCAGGACTTTGTATAGACTACAAATGGCACCTCTTGACAGTCCTTAAAACTGAAATGTACAAAGAAAATAAAATCCCACGTATCTGGTCTTGTGGTGATGCCCCTGCAAATATTGGTTCACAGCCTCCTTCTCCTCCTGTCATTCTCTTAATGAGGAACATTGTCAGTAGTGGCAGGTGACTTGTCAAGCATCTATCTCTTTGCAGAAGGATGGGAGACAGGGTCTCCAAGGGCCTCTCTCTTGCTTCTGTTTTCTGCTCCCCAGCATTTTTCCTTTTAATGAATTCTTCTAACCTTCAGCATCTGCAGCACATTGTTTGGACTCTGAAATTTTTTTTGTTTGTTTGAAAGCTTGCTGTTTTGAGTTTAAATGTTGTATTTATTTTCTGTATGTGAGTTCTAGAGCTCTAAGCCAGGAGTATTTTTGAAACAAATCAGCTCAATCACAAAAATACATAATTCTCATTATAGGTAATGAGTTGTGTGACTCAGGGCTGCCAAATTGAGTCCCAAGTCAACCTCTGGAACTGTTTGGAAGGACCAATATATACAGTGGCATCACTGGTGTCGATCCTACCCATATAAGGTCAGTGTTCCAATTTCCCTGACAGCAACTTCATTGGCAGGACAAAGTATACAAAGGTGGGCAAACCTAACATATCAGGTACCTGGGCCTCCAAACAGATGTGTGGAGTTATTTTGTGTTATTCTTCACTGTCCTTTAATTGGCAATTTCTATATGAGTGCCAAGGTCAACTATAAAGGTTACTTGGATGTACTCAAAGCCCTCTGTGGTCCTTGGTAATATGTTTGAACTTGTGAGTTGAATCTGACCTACGGTTTAAAGTGGTTAGAAATATTTAAGGCCCCTTATTATATGGCTGAATAACCAATTTAAGCTTTTCTATCAATAAAGCTGAGAGTTGACAAAAACAAGCAATGGGGAAAGGAGTCCTTGTTTAATAAATGGTGTTGGGAAAACTGGCTAGCCATGTGCAGAAAGCAGAAACTGGACCCCTTCCTGACACCTTACACCAAAATTAACTCCAGATGAATTAAAGACTTAAACATAAGACCTAACACCATAAAAACCCTAGAAGAAAATCTAGGCAAAACCATTCAGGACATAGGCGTAGGCAAGGACTTCATGACCAA